>VOQJ01011865.1:12377-38505 GCA_015052665.1 Apistogramma diplotaenia | reverse complement strand
ATATATATATATATATATATATATATATATATACACACATACACCAGTACTCTTCATATTAATTACATGATTTCATCTAGGCTTGCATGTCCAGTGTCACACAGGCAGACTTGTTTTGATTCAACACGGTGTCAATATTTATCCCTGACAGCCTCAGGATTAGTGTGCTATGATTCCCTTCCACACGATTGAACATGCCACTAGATTAACCGTTTCACGGCTGATCTGACCTGATCCTCTCTGTCGTTCGGTCAGTATGTGCAGCTTAGGCTGCTGGCCCACATACTGGTTTTTACTTCATAATATAACCCTACTTAACATTTAGCCACAGTGCTGTAAATGCACAAAGAGAGTCAATGCACACACAACTTTGGCCACATCATGTTTAATTGACACAATACACATTCTCATGATTGTTTTAACAATGTGAAATGCATGAAAAATTCTGCACACTACTTCAAATTATTACTGTTATTACTTCAAATGTATGACCATAGGCAAGAAAAAAAAGCTTATATATTTTTAAAAGCATACTCAGTTTAATCTCTCTACAGCTTACCAGGCTCAAATACTCACTGAACCATGTTTCCCTAGAACTTAGCACAAAGAAAAAAATATAAAAGCATTTAAAAAGCATATCAAATAAGGCATAACTGTATCTGTGGTATGTTCAGCAAGCAAATGGGGTTCTCCCACAACAACAAGACAATGTAGTTACCTTTACAGTCATCTACAGATACAACTGATTTTTACAGAGTGCAGCTCAGCACATTTTAATTAGGTTCTAGCCCCCAAACATTATCTGCGTTTTTTAAAGTTAAAGAAAACTGGATATCCCGAGGTATAATTTCAGCACAGTATTGCACAATTTACATAACACCCTAATCTAATTTCCCAATGTTCACAAGCAGCAAGACTTGAATTTTTTGGTCTAGAGTCTGCTGAATGTATCTTTGATGCAGCAGAGCAGCTGTCCAGACAGTAAAACATTAAATATATTGTGACAACCTAGATTTGGCTTAAACACGCTTTCGTACATGCTAAAACATACTTAAATGACAGTGTTTCTTTATAATGAGAGACTTTTAACTGGCACTGCATAACCCAAAGAGTCAACAAGGGGTAATTATAAGACTAAAAATAATTCTTTATATTTGTATATCTTACATGTTACACGTGCATGCACACTGAATCCCATCAACAAAGAGTTTTTTTGTATGTGTGTCACTAAATTAATTTACCCTTCATTAGGCACACATACACTGGTTGTAATGCATCACACAGAGCGAGGCTGTGAGCAGCTTATTGTAGTAAACTGATTCCATTCCTGCACTAACACTTGCCTAAATGATTGTAGAGGAAATATTTCAGTCTGTATAGAGATGCAGTCATGCTTTGTGGGATTTAGCTGTCTCAGATGTCCTTGGTGCTTGCTGATTGGTTATGCTTCGGGATTTGCGTGCTCTCCGATCAGGTGTCGGCTGTGGGGAGAGCGCTCAGCCTCTTCCTCCAACTAGAAGAGAGAATGACAGAAGAGACGAGGCACGGTGAGAAGAAGATGAACAATTTTAGTTTCTGTGATACAACAGAGTGAGCAGGGATGTCTACATGTAGCTTTCATTTAAAGGATGACTGAGTGAGGCTGAGTAACGTGAATAACTCCCGTCTCTGAATTAGACCAAGTGTGTGTGTATGTTTGAGTCACACAAAGATTCAGATAGACACACACCAGTTACAGCCTTCAAGCACATTCATCTGTCCCACACAAAAACACACACCTGCTCTTTGATGTAGTTATTCCTGCAGGGCGGCAGCCCCCTGAGAGCCAGTCCCACCATGAAGCACCACACCGACAGTCCAGCTTCAACTGCTGAAAACACCGCACAAGGAATCCACAGAGCCAGGGTAGTGTCCTGAAAGGTAGGAGGTGGTGGAAAGGAGGAAACGTGGGATAAAAGTTGATCAGTTCTATTGTCATGCATTTTTAAAATCACATTTTAACACCTAGAAAGTTTTTAGCTCAAAGAACAAACTGGGATCAGAGCAAACTCTGGTTGTTCTGATGCAGCGAACAAAGGGAATCACTGAGATGAATGTGATAAAACTTTAAAGCAAAATGCTTTGATGAAGGTAAATAAAGGGAAATCGCTGGGTCTTTAAAGCATCAAAAAGAAAACTCAAGTCACTTTTGTAGAAACGGGGAAAAAAAAGGCAGAAGCATGGAGTGAAATGTAGGAGGAAACTTTAAACTCACATAGATCCTTGTTGTATCAAATGGACACCGGACACCGACAGGTGACCGAGCATTAATGATCACCTCTGTGTCATTGCACCCCACCATCAAACTCCTCCCGTCATGGGCAATTGTAATGCTAATGGCCAAGAGGAGCCCGACACAACATGCTGCTGAGAGCAAAGCGTTCAGGAAGGATGCAACCAGAAGTCCTATTTGCTGAAAATACATAGATATCACAAAGAAATGCAACACATGAGGAGAAGCGCATTAGCACAGTGTCAATGACTGAAGTGATCAAATTTAATTCTTACCATTTTTAACACATTGAGGTTCCTTGATACCACAATGGCAATAATCCCAGTGACGATGCTCTGTAAGATTCAAATCATGAGATAAGACAAGATCATTCTTTAAGCTTTGCATAGTGTATGTTTATTAAGTTATGAATGCATGAAATCCTGCAGTGAGGAAACGGGGCTGGATTTTTAATTTTCTGCTATAAAGACTTAAAATATGAAACAAACAGGCTCTTTAACAGAAGTGAGGGGCTATTATTGAAAAGTCTCAAATATCTGGTAACTTCTACTTTGTCTTACTTGTCTACTCTTGAAATATCAAAGAAAACAAAGCTAACATCTTCTCTTCCCCAACACGTTCATGTGGTACATGACTGCAATTGAAATGAATTCTGCCCCGGAGGGACTAGTGGCTGTTTTGAAGAACCGGATTTGCTGTAATCAGCAAGTTCAGTCTTGATTACTGAGAAACACACACAACAGTCTTACGGAGGTAAAAAAGAGAAAACTCTGGTTGTTCTGATGCAGCGAACAAAGGGAATGACTGAGATGAATGTGATAAAACTTTAAAGTAAAATGCTCAGATGAAGGCAAATGAAGAGAAATTGCTTGGTCTTTGAAATATCAAAAAGAAAACTCAAGTCATTTGGGTTTTTAACATGCTCATCTGAACTGCTGAGTCGACTAAAAAACAAAAAGAAAATCCCTGACTCACCAGCAGGCCCGAGGTGACGGAGATGATGTTGGATACAGTGTATTCAGTAGTGATTTCCTGGTTGGGTTTGGAAATGTGGCGGAGAATGCTGCCATGGACAATAGCGCCAAAGATGAAGTTAATATGGCCGATGACTATGAGGGTCAACCCCTTTTTCATCAGCCTCCCTGGCCCTTTGTCCTTATCTGGATGATAAAAAACACAAGAAATACTTCGCAAATACCAAACAGCATTAACAAAAAAGTAAAAGTGGGGTTTTGATTGTTAATAAGTTATACAAGATTTGACTTGGTCCCCAGCTGCTTAGCAGAAGTACTGACCCCATGTGAGCATACTTTGCAGTGTCACATGAGGCTATTGGCTGTCCAAAGGTGAGGATAGAATCCTAATGTGACCGTGCTTTTGGCATCAGGGGCCCCCTCAGACTTCCTTTAAACTGCTTCTTAAAACTCATTCTAATACTTACTTTTATGTGATTCTATTACAATTGATGTTTTATCTTCCTTTAGTATTGTATGCATGCATGTGTATTTGTGTGACCTTAATGTCTGGAATTCAGCTTAAACCCATCCTCTGAGTATTACGCTTCTGTCAGGGAACCGGTTTTTATACGTGCTATATAAAGTTTATAAAGCCATCTATACAAAGCCAATCCATCAGTTGACATTTTCAACCTGCCAGTGCTCTCTGGTGGACAAATTAAGTACTTTAATATTAAGTCGATGAGCACAAAGCTAAAATACAGCCAACATTTGTGTGGCTGTCCAGCTGATTCTCTGTTGACAAAGTAATTTTAGAAAAGTCTCATCTGTAAGATGACCTATTTATTTACCCCCCTTTTGCGGCCCACTTACGTCTTAATGTACATGTGCTTTATTATTTATTATACACAGTTATCACCGATATAAACTGAAAAGCACCCCGCCCCCCCAAAAAAAACCTATAAACTATTTTTTTTAAACATTTATTGTCATACATCCATGTGTATGTGAAGGCACAAACGCATCTGCACACTCAAGCGAAGCAACAGCAGCTGTGGGCGACTCCTGGGTCAGAGATTAGAGGAAGCGTGGACACGCGTGATACAGTTTTAAAAAAAACATGTTAATTACCACCACCGGTTTTTAAAGCTCATTTCCACTATGATGAAAAAATTAATGATTAGGATAAAGAAAATATGGCTTACTATATAGACCGTGCAACGTTTTAAAATTGAACCCATACAGCAGTTGTAGGCCTGAGGTGGTCACGCAGGACGGAAAACAACACGGGAGGAAGTGGCTACTATGTAAACTAAGGTGCTTTTTAAACAGCACGTGAACACAACCGCAGGAAAACTCACCAAAAGTGCACATCTCTCTGCGGGGGCCGACGTTTTCTTGCGAACAATGTCCACACTTCTCGAGCAACGATTCAACAACGCCAGAGACTCCAAACCACACGTACGTGCCCTTGTCCACTTCCTGTATGACGTCACAAAGCTCACCTGTGAGTTACCTGCTGCTGGCTGGACGCTGAGGGGCGCAGCAGTCTACTCCTCTCACTAACAATTATTTGCAAATGACTTCAAAAACACAAAGTCGTGATGCAGTTCACACATTTATTTGTAAGAATGGATTTTCTTTGAAATACACAATGTAAGAAATTCAAACTATAACCAAAAGCTCATATCATGGAGTAACAGACTAAAGCTGCCCACCCTGTACAATAATTTAATAACCAGTTTCATCACTGCCCACAAACTGGCTGCAAAGGCACAAAAAAGTATGAGAACAAGAGGTGCATGGGAGAGAGGGTCAGTATAAAACTGATGTGATCACATTGGTTATTTTTAACCACTTCTAGATGTGGTGCATTTACATTCTCCTGCCTGACTTGAGAACAAATCTTTGGAAATTACAATCTTGCCAGTTCACAAACACACATACAGAGCAGAAAAGTCAAGCAATAAGAAACTACTTATGTACAAAAGAAGTTGGAGAAAAGTAGTGGCCTGAACTTGGTGAAAAAGAGCACTGAAATCACTGGATTGTTATGATCTTAAGAGGAGGTGTACAGCTTAAATATTACAACTCAATAACCAACATCAGATTAAATGTCAGTCTGAAAGTGCAAACAACTCTTCACTTGACTGCTACTTAAAAGCAAATCTTTAATAAAATATCAGCACATCAGAAGTTATTGAAAGCAACAGTTATTTTTCTATCAATCCCAACATTTTAACTACCTGCCTTAAGAAGTGTGAGCTTTCAGACAGTAGTACCAACAGTTCACAAAGAGTTTTACGCCCAAATGTCACAAAGGCCCTGGTCACAATACAGGTCTAAACAAGACCTGCGTGACGGAAAAGATTTTCTATCTAAATGTCTGCGCTCAATGCAATAGGTATGAGTTTATCAAAATCGCAGGTTAGCAAATGGAAAAAAAAAACAAGAAGAAGAAAAAAATGAGGAGATGCATATTGGCTGAGACTATCAATATGGGGTCTGTGCTGTAAACAGGTAAAGAAAAAAACATGTTATATGGGTTTAACATGTATAAAACACACAAAGAAAAGCCTAGGTCATCTCTCTACATGATATGGCAGCTGAGTTCAGCACACACGTCTCTGTGAATGACTCAAGAGTAGCATGTGTGAACACAACAAGCAGCAAATGGTAAAACCAAACAAAAACAATATGAAAAGAGGAATTTAAGGCAGGAACGCCAACACTAAAGCAAAAACATAAAAAATAAAGAGAAATTCAGTAACACTGAGTTCACAGTACCTCAAAGTAACCAAGTGATCATCTTTCAGAGCAAAGGGGAAAGACGACTTCTCAAAATGTGAAATGTACATACATGTTGTTGTGTACCGAAGGCCTCTTAAATGACATGTTTTTTTTAAACTATCAAGTCAAAGAGAAGAAGTCTCTGTGATCCAGTTTCCAAACTATTCCACACATTTAACCTCACAGGCACTTGGCTGGTCTAACGAATAAAAGTCAAAGAGGTTTAAATGAAAAGGCCTAATGAGAAGAACCTGGTATGCTGGAAGTTGTTTTCTAAGTGTTTCTTGGTGTGGATCCCTCCATGTCCAGTGAAGTTACCATTTTGCCGATTGTCAACAGGTGTTAAGATTCTACCGTAAAACAGGAGCACATAAACCACGTGACTCCTAAAGGCCAGAATCAGGTCTGATGATTTTTTTTTACGCCATCTCCTCACGGAACGCAAGCAGGTCAGGCAAATCGTAATGTAAACACCCTGCCCTGAAATACACCTGTGAGGGAAACGTAAAGCTGCAAGTAAGTGTGTTAAACTTAATCAGTGTTCCAGCACTGGTTAAGTTTCGCGTGCAATTAGACATACCCAACTCATTCAAAAAGGATCCGATATGTACATACTGTATGTATGATGACTTTTAAAATAAAAGCTTTAAATTACCCCTGGAGGTTTCTTTGGAGTCGGCTGGTTTTATTTTTAATGATTTGTGTACCTTTGGGAAATTTTATTCCCTGGCGTACAGTAAGAAACCCATCCATCCCCTTTGGTCACATTACCGCTTTGTTTAAAAGGGAAAAAACAGAAACAAGTAAACCAGGTAGTCATTGTGCTGAGTAACAAAAATATGTAACAAGCTTTAGAGTGATGGTCGGGTGAACCAATGCTAGTGAGGAACTTGGTTGAAAGTTTCATCTAGTAGAACGGCTACTTTGTTTTGGTCCACCTGCAGAGAGACACAGACGACGATGAGAATCCACACACACACACACACACACACACACACACACACACTGTTGGCTTGTACAACATTTCTTACTTCACATAACAGAAAATTCGCATATAGCAAAAATAACAGAAACAACATACCACATGTGTCACATGCATAACCAATATTTATGTCTTTTTCAACACCTCACCTCACTGATTAAGCCCAGCTGCACCAACTCTCTTGACAGCTCTTGAACATTCTCATCTGAAACACACACCAGTACAGTTTGGAACAGACATGTAACGCTCTCACACACACACACACACACACACACACACACACACACACATACACACCAGCTGATAAGAGGCTGGGCATGTGGTAATTACTCAGAAAACCTAATCCCCACCCTCCCACAAGCATCTAGTAATGAGCGTTCATCACGTGATAACCAAAATAATTATGAAAAAGGGGAGATTCCACTAATTGGATGAAAAATAAAAAAAATGCTTCAACTTGCATAATCCTCATTAGGTTCAAATCTGCTAAACTCTGTTAGCCTCTTTAGTGTACTCTGACTCCTTCCTGTACAGCCATGTTCTCATGAGCCCTGTATTTGTTTATTACATGACCCTTAACCTTTAGTTCATCAACATTTGATCCCCTTCTTTATTTGCCACAACAAGAGATACTGAACAAATCAACCTAAAATTAGCAGTAAAGTTCAAGTAGAGCTGGTAACATATTTGCTAAGTTGCTCAGAATATAGAAACATGAGATATGTTGGATGCTACTGGACTAAAAAAAAAGAAAGAAAAAAAAGGTAAACCACATTCAAAACAAGCTATAAAAATAATCTCTGATGCCTACTTCCCAATTAAAATCACTTTGTTAAGTTGCTGCCCCAAAGTAGCTCCACCTTTCTGTGCTTTGTGAGCAGAGAGGTTGTCATGGTCTGTCAATTTTTAATAAGACATCTGTCAATTTCTAACTATACCAGGAATGTGGCTGGGACAACGCAAGCTGCAGGAGGAGACAGACAACTCAGGCCCCAGTTACATGAGGAGGGGACTGATATTGAAGCTGAGGGTGAGGCTTCCTCACTCGTTTGCTCTTTCTGGTCTCAGATCAAATCATTTAACAAAATTAGCTCCTGGTTCCCTGTAATGTAAATATGCTTAGTTTGAGTAGCTGTTTTAATAAGCCATGAAAAAAGGTAAGGTGGTGAAATCTGAGTGGCTCAGTATGCTGATAAGAAAGGCTTTAAAGAATACCCCAACACCAGGGGGGCAGTTTTTATACAAAGAGAACAGGGGGGGGGGTTTGAAGGAATTTTTAGTGCGAGGGGGTGTGCATGGGGGTAAAGTTTCATTAGGTACTTCAGTGTCATTTGGGTGTGGGTGTGAGAAATAAAAAGCTAAGAGAAGCAGAAAAATGAATGTGTGTCTGTGACAAACTGAGAGCACAAATGAGAGGCAGAGGGATGAAAGTCTGGGAAGATATGGGCAGATCTTGACACAGGAGGTGACAGCTGACAGATGCAGCCTTTCACAGGCCTCACATTCCCCACACGCCTGCAACACTATACATGCCTACCATTCCCATTTGTGCATGTGCATTAGATTGTCATATTCTCATTTGCCTCCCTTCAAGTTTCTTCTTTCCTTTGGCAAAACTAGTGAAATGAAAATACTAGTTCTCTTGACTTAGAATTTTTGAACAAATAAGCCAAGTTTTTTTTTAGTGATCATATTTTAGTGTTCATAAAGCCACTCTGGCTATTAAGACAACCAATTACTAAAAGCATGCCAAATACAAGCATGAGATTTTCATGACACACAAGCGACAGCCAGTCTCCCGGCCTAAAATACTCTTGCATACGGTGATGTCATTCAAGCTGTCTCTGGAACTTCACTCTCACTTTTCTACATGGACACATGGAGGGATACTCCATGTTAAAAGTGGCAGACTCACACTCAGACATTCATAAGCTTATCACCTATTATAATTTCCATACAAATGCAATTCTATCATTAACTACAAATTCAAGCTGTAAACCTAAACAATGCAGATGGGCAAAATAATTATTTTTCATAAAAAACCTCCTCAGTCTGAAGTCTTATATGCTTACATGTGGATAAAAAGCCATGCACACCAACACACACACACGAATAACATCCTACCATTGGAATATCTGCCTGACAGTGGTGTTTAAGGCTGGGAGAAAAATGTCCTAGCTCACTACATGTGTGTCAGTGTGCCACATGAACTGATGATGATAAGATATGAAATGTTGATCTTACAAGGTAACATGTCACAGCTTAGATGTCTATTCAGTTTATCCTCCATTTTCAGCAGCAATGTTAGCTAAAAGGCAAGAAACAGAGAAAATGTTACTTTAACGTCAGTTAAATGGGTTGGAATATTTTGAATTACTTTAAAAACAAAAGGACAAAACTGTTAATGTTATAACTCCTACATGATACTTTGTTCCCTCTTCGATAGCATCAAAGCTACACTGCATCTGGATGATCTGCAGAAAAAGAAAAAAAGAATCAAAATATAACTGTGCAGCACTGCGCATATAGCCGTATGCCTGTGTTTTGATTCAGTGGCCAGTCCAGTGTACATCCTACTGCATTTGAAAAATGCATTGTAACCCGTTTTACGCACCTTCCGTGTCTCAAGCTCTGCTGGTTCAGGCGTTGGGGATTTGACCGGAGGAATGACAACAGGAGATTTAATGGTCTCCTTCTGAGCCTGATGTGGACAAGGTAGCCCAAATGCAGTCATTGGATAAATGCCATTCCTAATCAGAGGAGACAAAAGAAAGGAGAAAACATTTTAAAAAGAGGCAATGAAGGACAGTGATAAGACACTGGAAAAAGAAGGAAAAATGCATAAATCAGTGCAATAAATATGGTTAATAATTAAGGACCTAACATTTTATTTTTTAAACAAATAATATGGAGCAGAGGAACTTACTAAAGCCACAACATCTGTGATAAGTCCAGTCTGAATGCTAGTATATTTTAAAAGATGAGTGGAGGTGGTTCAAAAAGCACTCAGATGGTCCACTACTGCCTCCTTGTGGCCAGACCCATTTTTGGAGCTTACATTGTTAATGGCTGCAGCTGTGCAGAAAGCTACTGTACACTTTCTTTGCTTTTTACCTCACATCCTCCAGAAATTTGTCCAGCTCTAAAGCAGGAAACTGTGAAAGCCTACAGGAAAAAAAGGAACAGTACTTTAATGAATGAATGAATAAAAAATGCAGTAAAGTTTGTGTAGTTACTACTGTTATATTGATAAAATGAACAATACAAAGGTTCTAGCCAAAAAATAAATAAAAATCAGCCCGTGAATGTGTGTTGGGGGGCTAATTCTAAATGAGGTGCTAATTCAATGACGTGAAGAGCTGGGAAACATTATGTACTGTATGTAATATTCTCTGATAATGGTTGGTCCTACAGGTCATTGAAGGCACCTGAATCTGATTGGACCATTTGTGGATCCCTCTAGTCTGCCTTAAGATGCACGTTTACCTGCAGTTACTGTTAAACATTTCTTAAACGAGACGCCATTGTGAACAAACCTGGCCCTGTCCTACTAACCTTACATTGTTATGTTACTGCTATTTCAATAACTCCTTCTTGGGTGCAAAAACAACTTATACAAACAGTATTTCTATGTATGCAGCACATGCTGACTACAAAAGTGGGTATCAGCCTTTGGTGCTTACTTGAGCTGAACATCCTCTTTTGTCTCAGCGAGGACTAGGTTGGGGTCCAGTTTCTTGGTAATCTCCTCGAGGGCGTTTTCAGGAATCATGTCTGAGCAATTAAAAGCATTAATGACCAAGATGAAACTGCATAAATATGTTTTAAATTACATTGCACACATTTTTTTGTTGCTGCATCTGTTCATGAGTAAGAGAGGCAGGAAATACCACAATTAGTCACACTACTCTGTGACCTGCTTTGCTCTGAGCCAGACCACAGAGTGATGATAACGAACCAACAGAAGGTTTATATGAAACGTGCAGTTTTACACTGTAAGCAATTCAAATTGAAGTCATGTTTCTAAGGTTGTCTGTTAACAGCCTACTGCTAGAACCAGCAAGAGCACAGGAATGTTAGCATTCACTTGCACGGTTTTAAAAAAACAAAACAAACAAACCCTCTTCCTGCTGAGCAGGTTCACGAGTTTCAAGCCTAATAAAACTGCCTCCAGGATCATTAATAATGCTTAAAATAGTTGCAACTTGTTCATCAATAATGGCAAAGTTCTAACTATGTGATCTCACATCTGTCCAGAAGTAAAAAATGTACTTGTTTTTGTAAAGACTTACGCTGATGGCTGACAATACAGTGTGCAGCCAGCAGTTTTAAGAGTGGAACTTCAAAAAGAGCCTGATTAAAAAGAAGCTCCCGGGCTGTAGGTCTGGCATGAGGATCACACTCCAGGCACTTCTGGATTAACTCCTATTAAACAAACAGAAGAAAAACATCTGGATTTTCCAGCTTTGAGCCAGCACATCATATACAATGTGAGTTATGTGAACTAAACACTAACACACAACACTACACGCAAAAAGCTCACTCTCTTATAATATTTCCATAAACACATTCTATATTGAATCTCACCCTCTGCAGTGGATCCTCCAGTAACTGTATGGCATTGTTGATGGCCTCCTGAGAAACATAAGAGGATTCTCCGTTCCCCTGAATCTCCAACAGTGCCATCTGCAAAACATCAGCACTCATTAACAGACTGCTCTGGGAAATGGTTTAAACACTTATATTAAGCACTCCGGGTCCCATCTCACCTCTAAGGCACACATGCCAAAGGAGTAGATGTCTGCAGCTGTAGTAACATCAACATCTACAGTGGGAAAAGACCGTATGCACAGATATCATATTATTATTATTATTATAGGCCTGCCATTTGTTGCTTTTGCAGAGAAAAAAAAGACTCTTTAAACTAATGCAAAGTAAACACAATAAAGATTATATATTTTTGTGGATACTATATTTTTAATGGCTGAATTTAAGAAGTTCCTGAGATTTTTCACATTCATATATTTAAACATGTCTTCCAAATGTAGCTGTATCATGCATATCAAATACCAATGTGAGGCATAAGAACAAAAAAAAAATATCTAAAGTCTTATTTTGTTGCATGTACCTCCATATTCTGGAGCGTAGAAGTGCAAGTTTTTCTGCTCCTCGTGACACGTCTTCACATGGTTGTTAATGGTGTCCGGAGCAACTACAAATAAAACAAGACAGATTATTCAGAAATACATGGAAATACAACATAAATGCTACCTTCTATTGTGTAAACTATAGCGTGCGATGTCTGGAAGCTTTGTGGTTAAACTTGAGACACTTAAGCAGTATTTACACTCCCAAAATTGGTTTTCTACACCACACTATACACCACTTTTGTTCCATTACACAATGTACTAGACTGGCTTGTACAAGAGAAAGGCAAAGCTTTAACCCTTTCATCACACAAAACGTCTGGACTCCTCAATCAAAGTCCTAAATAAGACTTCTTCCCTTGTACATACAATCAGAGAAATTCCCTGCATAGTTCTGTGGTATTTTCAGTCCCTTAAATACATAATTTATCATAATTTGACTCCTTCAACGTTGCTTCACCTTCACTACTTAAAACGCAGGGGATGAAACCGGCGTAACTTTATACCTGATCCAATCTTGATGAGGCCATTGTGCTGAATGAAGACAGTATCACAGGTCAGGTTGCCATGGATGATTGGAGGGTCACAGGAGTGGAGATAACTGCACGTCACGAAACAAATTAAATATTATTACAAATACACAGAAGATTCTGGGTTTTTACCTATGTGAGTGCATTTTAATGTGAAGACCCATAATAAATTGAACATAATGAAAAAGTCAAACTGACCTCAGAGCTGAAAGGATCTGCGTGCACCATCTCTTCCAAGCCTGTAGGATCATATACTTGATCAGAGCACTTTCTGAAATGACTATGACTTCACATTTAATCCAATAACATCCACGTGATTTTGACTGTACTATGAAAATAACGATTTGTTCCAGAAACAGTCTCACGTCCCACTGTTACTCTCCAGATTTAAAGAAGACTTTGCATAAACAGCAGATGCATATTCCAGTAATTATACATTGCTATAAGTCAGTTTTTACCTTTTCATTCATGGTCTTGTGATTCTTTTTTGTCTTTTTCAGAAACTGCTTCAAGCTTCCCGATGACATATATTCAGTAATAAAAATCACCTTAGGGAGATAAAGAAGTTCGAATTCAAACTGTGATATTACAATACACTGCAATACAATAGTGATATTACTTATGTAACTAACAGAATATTAAACAATATCTCCACAGGGCTCAGACTCACCCTGGCGCCGTTGTCATTTTTATCAGCCCAGTATTTGTGGAACTTGACGATATTGGCATGCTCCAAATGAATCAGGTTATCAAACACAGACTCTACTTTCTCCTAAAACCGAGGGAAAAAAGGATGGAACGATAGTACAATTATAATAAAATAGTAACAAGCGTTGCTTTTGTCCTGACTCACAGAGAGCTGCTGTAATGTAGCGCCCAGTGACATCACTCATAGAATTCAAGAAATGCCATAAGACCACTATGAAAACTAGTTTTATGAGTTAGAGTTACGGTGCAGGTCTAGTGACGACACCATGAGTTCGCTTAAAATGTTAATGATGTCAGTGCGAGCTGAGATACAAAGTAAAAATATACTGATAAAACAAAGCAAAAAGAAAAAGCAGGACAATAACAATTTCATCAAGAGTACTTTTTAACAATGCGCCTCACCTCCAGCGTTTTGAAATTTTTCCTCTCTGAAATCTTAACTTCATTCCAAACTACTTCCACTCCTTCTTCCGTGTCCATAGCCAAATACGCAGCATCGATCCCCGGGACATTACGCTGATTCACCTGCATTTACAGGGAAGAGTGGCTCATGAGATCATATATTTTGTTAGTGAAATGAAATGGAAGCCAAAACCAACATACATCCACTGCCATACATGGCTTTGGCTGATGCCGTGCTGTATTTTCATCCTTTTCTATCTTTCTAACATTTTCTTTTAATCTCTATGCCTTGTTTTAAAGTTTACACTGATGGCCCCGCCTTACCTCCTCTCTACGTTTCTGCCAGCGGCCACAAGGGCTCTCTTCCAGAATATCCGACTCATCTTCACTCTCATCCTCATCCTCTGTTGCCAAGATGGTAGTGGTAGTAGGCTGGACCGAAGACACCGGTGGAGACATGGAGGCGCCACTTGATACCTGGTGGGCAGTACCGGACATGTTGCCCGATGTGAGCTCTGGTTTTTCTTCTGTACAGGGAGTTACCTTACCCTCTGTCTCCGACATCATCACAGGCAGTTTCTGAGCTGAAACAACTGGTGCAACGTCTCTTTCTTGTCTCTCCTATCTCTGTTTGAACGACTCACACATCCATCTTCCTCTCAGGCCTGGCGTTCAACAATGCAACTCTCAGTGAGGAAGGGAGGACTGCAAACGATAGCATATATTTAGGGGGGTTAGAGGGTATTTTTCTACATGTTGCATTGCATCATAAATGCTATTATACATCCAAATATAAACATCTGGGACATTTCCTAACATTTTAGAAAAAAAAAATGGCAATAAGAAGGTTTTTCTGTGCAGTAAAATTAATTTTTCTCTAGGCCACAGAGATTTATGCTAAATTACTTTAAACGTAGTATATATTACTTGGTACACCTGAAGAAAAATGGCCCAAATCTATTTTGTTAAAACCAAAAAAGATTTACATCAAGCACACTTAAAGTCCCGAGCCCCTGTTTTTCTGCAACAAACCTGAACTCAAACATGTTTCACTGCATAGCTGAGAACAGGAACCCTTCCTTGTGTGTTTAAGTTATTGGGAGAGGATGCCCTGTGCTCATTGATAGTTTAGACTCAAGAGGACATCACTATTACAGGACATTAAAGTAAGTCAACTCTGAAATAACTCCTGTAAAGTGAAGTAACTTACCTGGCTGGGCACTTGCTAGTGTTCAACGTTAGCTTAAAGTTCAACCACCCACTCCTTGGCTAACTTTGCCAGGCTAATGAAAGGTAAATAAACAGATTGCCAACATAAAAAGTTGAACAGCAACATATTAAAGTCTTACCGTGGATCGCAACGCAACCGCCAAGTTAACAAACAGCCCTGAGTTACATTCTGATGAAAAAGCTGCAAAGAGAGGGCGATATAGAAACGTTAGTTCGCCATAAAAATGTTACAGGGTTTCAGGTCCCTGTCGCTCAGCATAAGTGGGAGGGGCGGCCTGACAATTGGAGAGCGCTTGTTTGCGCACAGAAAACGCAGTACAGTGAGTTCGTCAACTACAGGATTTTAAAATGTTATATCAAAAGGCCGCTTTTTTAAAACTATCCAAACACTTGGCTGGAGTTTGAAATTTAGCAGTGTTTTTGTTTTTACTCCAGCACGGGATCGTTGAAGTAAAACGCTATGAAACTGGTATGATAATTTTAGCTACTTCATATTACTAATCGTTTATACGAAAGCTTTTTATCCGCCACGAAGAGAAAAAAAAGTTATCTGAAAATTTTGAGTTACGTATCTCAAAACTTTGACTTACTAAATATCTCGAAATTCCGAGGTGTCTGTAAGTTGTAATTTCAAGATACTAAACAGAAATTTTGCCTAGCGGATGACATTTTTTCCAGTGGCAAAAACAAGCTTCCATATTATTTATGATGGATAAAGACACAAAACAAATTTTTATGCTACACAAAACTTCACGAAGATTACTCTTATTAATAGCTATACGATAGAAAATAAAACGCACTCAAATTTGTTCCTGATGGTTTTCTGGTCAAAGAATAATCAAGATAGATCCCTTCATCCGAAATGCGGGCTTAGAAGCCCTGGCCGGATATTACAGTTTTCTAAACATGTATTTATATCTCACTTAACCATTTCATTAATCGATTAAGCCTACGTATATTGTGCCCTTCAACAATACTAAATTTATCCTTTTGTTCCCACATAAAATCGATTTATTACGCAGTTTCATCGAAAGCGGAAGTTGCTAGAGGGGAACTCTCTTGGCTTTTTTTTGTATGTAGCTGGCTCCCACAGCTGTTTCACGTTGCTAAAATCCTGCGCAAGCTGGTATCCACGATTTACATCTATGCAGTGATGCAAACAAGCCCACAGGAAAATAAAGGAATTATTGTGTGGCTGCCTTTTTGATAAAAAACACCCCCACCCGTCTTCGCCCACTATGCGGAGGCTTAACGATAGCAGCGGAGTTCACATAGGTCGTGTGTAACGGGAATTTTATGGAAGGTGGACGCGGGAGAGGCTGTGAGGCTGAGGAGTCGGGGCATCAGCTGAGCTGGAGAGAGGAGTGTTAGCAAGCTAGCCTTCGTGACAGACTGTTATAACGGAGCAGCGACTTTTCGCTGGTTCACTTCAGTCATCATGGCAACAAATTGTAACAGTTTAACGCCTGCGATGGGAGAGATCATTCAGCTAAATGTCGGCGGGACGAGGTAAGCTTCTTTAGCGGGACACCGCGACAGATGATGGGTATTTGTGAAATTTGCGCTCGTCTGTATAATGATGTTTACATGGACAAACAGCCATGGATGTAGCTCAAGTAGACACGACGCACAAGGCTGTTTACTTCGTCTTTATTATTCCTACTCTCTAGTACACGGTTGAAAATGTACACATTTTAAATGCACAATTTATCAATTTGTAATGAATGCAATCCTTTTATTTTTTTTCTTTTAGCTTCATCAGTCATTGTTTTGACAAGTTGCTCCACAGACTGCCCAGTGATGATTTTAATGATGCAACCTTGTAGTTTTCACAACACTGTTTTGTTATAATTGTGCTATTATGGCTTCATTCTGCAGGTTCAGCACCTCCAGACAGACTCTGATGTGGATCCCGGACTCTTTCTTCTCAAGGTTTGTTAAATGTTGCCAGACTCTCTTGAAAAGCACATGGAATAAATTTCCTTAATACAACCGGGGGCTGATTGCAGAAATGTTATCCCCTTATTGCCGCTACCTGACGAGAAGCTGTAAATTGCGTATCTTTTCTACATTGTCTACAGCTACTATGTAGAAACGAATCTAAAGGTAATGCATACAGCAGTCAGACTGAGTAAATCGGTGAGCATATTACTATGCACTCATTCATATTACATAATTAATGTTAAGTAGGGATGTTAAATTATGTTTTCTGCCCTACTTCATTCTGCTGCCATCCTAGTGATGGAAAATATCAGATTATAATTACAGTCCACAGTTAGTGGAAAAAAAACCATTTAAAATAAAGTTTGTTTTTGAGCAAACCTATATATCTAAAACTATATATGCTGTAATAAAAGTAGTGGGGTGTTTGAATTGTTACAGCGTAGTGAGAAAGAATACATATTTTGGCCTAAGTGTGTTTTATTTAAGAAAAAGAATGTAATTCTAGCCTTAGAAGGAAGCCCACCACAGTGAAACAGCTGATTGGGGCTGGGCAGATACCACAGTCGTAACAAGCTCAAAACACTGGACTGAGCTCACAGTTTGACAACAGATGACCGAGTCGTGTGAATGCCTGTCAGGCTGTCTGCCAGGGCACCTGTCTGTCTGCCTGTCTGTCAGGCAGTCTCTGCTCTGCTGCCAGCTGTCTGAAATTTTTTTTTCATTCAGATTCTTTCAGCATAACTGTGATGGTTAATAGCAGCACATGTTGATATAGTAATAATTGGGATTTCAGTGTCAACAGGCTAGCCAAGTATTTGTTACTGTAAATTATATGTAGTGGTTACACTGTTGGTAAGTGGAGATGGAGAAGTGCTTCAGCTAACTGGAGAACTCTGTGCGTGTGTGTGTGTGTGTGTGTGTTTTCCAGTTTACTGAGTGGAAGGATATCCACTCTTCGGGATGAAACTGGAGCTGTGAGTATAGCCTTTGTTGCTTCAAAACTAGGGCAGCATTTACAGGCAACATCCAACATCAGGGAAATAAAAAGGACATGACATTTATGCTCTTACTCATGATTGTCCTGAAATATGATACATGATGCTGAGATGAGCAGATGAACTGGCATCCACTTGTCTATTGTTGGATGATACACTGTTTTGTGCAGGGCTGCTTTTGAACCTTGATTAGTTTTTGAATTTGTCATGTGTTCTTAAAAATATTGGACAATGAACAGAAATGTTTATTGTAATTCTCTAGAGGCATAGTTTTAAACTATTAAATACTATTTTTCTCCTGTCATGTGACTTAATGGTTAATGAGCTATTACAAGTCCACTACAACATATTAAATGTACACTGCTAGATTTTCGGTCCTCACCAATTTATCTAAATTCCTGTCTTTCAGATATTTATTGACAGAGACCCAACAGCTTTTGCACCGATACTGAATTTCCTCCGAACCAAAGAACTGGACCTGCGGTAACGAGTCCTAACGAGATTCAGAAAATATATCTCTCTTTTTTTGGTGTGTTTATGTCGGATTATTACTAGCATCTTACATATCAAATATGGCTTCCCTCCGCAGGGGTGTCAACATCAGCGTCCTGCGACATGAAGCCGAGTTTTATGGGATTACTCCTTTAGGTATGTTGTTGGACAAAGTTACACGAGGAAACAGAGTCAGCCAAGTATGAGTACAAACACTGTGAAAAGCTTACAATAAAGCAGCTTTGCAGCCAATACAGTTTGCCAGCATTCACTGTGTCTCCACTATCAGGCTGTGTAGGTTAGTTTTTTTGAAACATCGTACAAAGAGCTGCTGTTGTTGATGTGAAATGTTGCCGTTTAGTGATGATTGTTGTTTGAGCCTCAGGCATTTTGACCAAGGCCACAGCTGTTATGGTGTTAGTTCCACATACGCTAATGTTGTTTTACATCCTGTTTCAGTGCTTGTAACTTCCCTGCTTTGTCTCCGTACTTGAATGGGAAACTTGCCTCCGTGAAAGCTGATCACCTGCCTAAACCCATTATATGCCTGCATATAATGGGTTTAGGCAGGTGATCATTATACGCAGTCGTTATTTGAATCAAAGTAGACTGACATAAGTCAAATACAGGATTTTTCATTTTCTGCATCTTCCTAATTCTTAAAATCTCATATCAGTGTAATTCTGCTCACGGGCTAATATCACTTTGTGTGTGTTTTTGTGTCTGCACCTGTGTCTGTGTGCGCAGTGCGGCGCCTGCTGTTGTGTGAGGAACTGGACCGCTCATCGTGTGGTAGTGTTCTCTTCCATGGTTACCTGCCACCCCCAGGTAAAGACGTGAGAATGAACTGGAAGATCATTCTTCTGAGGTTTCATTAAAAACAATAAAAAAATTCCAGGATGAAAATAACCTGCTTTTAAGTCCCAGAACAGCATAAAAGCAAAAGTCAGCTAAATCTTTCTATTTATAAATTTCTCTTAATCTCTCCTTGACAGCTATCCCCGCCCGAAAGTCGAGCCCCGCCTCGGCAGCCTCCGGCTCCGCCTCCGATGAGCGGCCGGGCCCCAGTGGAGCCGAGGGCTTCACCCGGGTTGGCCCTCTTCTTCACCCATCCTTCTCTGGTTCACCTGGAACTGATGACGGCAACAAACTGGGCAAGTAGTCTGGGACGTCTTGTGAGTGCATTAGATAAATGATATTAATAACGTGATAATGTGATTTTACATATACATCTGTCATGGCCAGCTGTGAGAAATCAGTTGCAGAAAACAGTCTAAGTGTTGTAGTAGTATAAAAAGCAAGCAGCAAATGCAGAAATGACTCTTATTTTCAAAGTGTCCACATCCACTGCATGTGCACGAGCAGGGACAGTTGGGCACATGTTGTGAAAGATGTGTGTTTATGGGTGTTGTGTGTGTGTGTGTGTGTGTGTGTAGGTCCTATGGTTGACCCGAGGAAGGTGCTGATCATAGCAGGACACCACAACTGGATTGTAGCAGCCTATGCACACTTTGTCATCTGCTACAGGTAATAGTACAGTTCTCATACAGCTCTAGTTCATAAATGGGACACATTGAATTATTTATACTATTCATGATCATGTCTCATGCTGGATGTTGTACCAATACAACATGCTGTCATCTTTGGTTTTATGTAGGTTAAGTTAAATTTATTAAAATATTAATTTTAGCTGAAGTACATAGTCCACGCTGAGAGCGAATGTCAGTTTTAAAGTGAAAATGTAATCAAGTGTAATAAAAGTGTCTGGCACACAGATGGTCTGCACTCTCACAGTTATGAAAGCTTGTATCGCTTTAATTTCACCCAAATCCAACTGCTCCAGTGCAGAGCTGCTTGTGCACAACTCACCTTTGTTTTTGTTGCAAAAAATTAACAAAAAAATATAAAATCAAGAGAAAAAATAGTTTGCATGTGCTTCTTCTCACTGCAGGATAAAGGAATCATCTGGATGGCAGCAGGTGTTTTCCTCTCCCTACCTTGACTGGACCATTGAACGTATTGCACTCAACGCCAAAGTGGTGGGTGGCCCACACGGAGACAAAGACAAGATGGTAGCTGCTGCCTCGGAAAGCAGCATCATCCTCTGGAGCATCCAGGATGGAGGCAGTGGTAATGAGATAGGTACGTTTAGAACTTTTAGAACGTGTGGTCTGTCCAGACAAACAAAGACAACAAAGCAAAAAAAGTCAGAGGGATTTAAAAATGTCGATTATGAAGAATTCAGCATCATGAAAGGTAAAGAGCAGAATGTATGAATGTGGAGTCAGAGGCTGCAACCTCCTGCAGTCTCTGACTCCACCTTTAATCTACATCCAGATTTCTACACGTTTGTTAAAGTTCCCCGTCATTCTCTCCACCCACTCCCCCAGGTATTTTCAGTCTCGGTGTACCTGTTGACGATCTCTTCTTCATCGGGAACCAGCTGGTGGCTACAAGTCACACAGGAAAGGTTGGAGTGTGGAATGCTGTCACACAGCATTGGCAGGTAGGAGAGCGCATGTAAATTTGAGCAAGTAAAACAGAGAAGCCAGAGTATTTGTGACTTTGCTTGTTTGTGTTTATCTGTATAAATAAAGTTTTTTTGAAAAGAAAATTTCAATCATAGAATGAATTTTATTCCACATATTTTAGATATGCATTTGTTTAAATTACATTTGCTTGGAATTCCTTTTTTTTCTGTATTAGGTTCAAGATGTAGTTCCAATCACCAGTTGTGACACAGCAGGATCCTTCCTGCTGCTGGGTTGCAACAATGGCTCTATCTACTACATAGGTACACACACACCCAACCCCCCAAAAAACAACTGTAAAATATTGCAGCACAGTTATAATAAACACTGGTTCTTATGACTTCATTCATTCATTGTCGCCCATGAAATGTTTATAAAACAACCATGGCCATTTATCCCCCACTGTCTAAAATCTCTATCTGAAAGATTGAGATTTAATAAGGAGATTCATTCCAGGATGTGATTCAGTGAAAGGCCTGTAAAAGCCCGACCAGACACACTAACATTTGACCTTCCTCTTCTTTTCAGACATGCAGAAATTTCCACTGAGGATGAAAGATAACGATCTTTTGGTTACTGAGCTTTATCACGACCCTTCAAATGATGCCATCACTGCACTGTCCGTCTACCTCACACCTAAAACCAGTAAGTATGCAAGCTTTTCTCCTTCCAGATTTGACTGTAACAAAAATCACATTTTACTTTGATTGCGCATATTTGTGCTGTGCTTTTGTTTCTTCACTTTCCTGCTCCTCCTCTCAGGTGTGAGTGGGAACTGGATAGAGATAGCCTACGGCACTAGTAGCGGAGCAGTGAGAGTGATTGTACAACACCCGGAGACCGTAGGTTCAGGCCCCCAGCTTTTTCAGACGTTCACTGTGCACAGAAGCCCAGTGACAAAGATCATGCTGTCTGAAAAGCATCTGGTATCAGGTGAGGGAGGTGTTGCAGGCAGGGAGGGTTTTTATGGGATAACAGCACCACTGCAGGCTGTTCACACTGATGTCAGTTGTGCATGTCGTCACATTTTGAAGCGCGTTCTTATGGCTGGAATCTTATGTGGCTGTTTTTGGGTTTTTTTGTGCACCAGTGTGCGCGGACAACAACCACGTGCGGACGTGGACGGTGACCCGGTTCAGAGGGATGATCTCTACGCAGCCGGGCTCCACTCCTCTGGCTTCCTTTAAGATACTGTCTCTGGAGGAGGCGGAGTCTCACGGGAGCTACTGCTCCGGGAACGATATAGGTTAGACAGTTAAGTGCAGTTAACTGAACCCCCGATACGAGAGATCAAGCTGAGGGGATCTTTTTTTTTTTTGGTTCTCAGGTCCTTTTGGAGAGAGAGACGATCAGCAGGTTTTCATCCAGAAGGTGATCCCCATCACCAACAAACTGTTTGTGAGGCTCTCATCAACTGGAAAAAGGTGCGATGTCCTGCTTCTCTGCTCCTCTCTGCTCCTCTTTTTATCTGACTTATCTGAGATACTTTCACTCACTAAATATCTTTTCTTTTCCTTCATTAAACGTCCTTGTAAGATGTCGGCACTTTTCACATGCTTTATTTATTTATTACATTTTTCTTTGTGTCAGGATCTGTGAGGTGCAGTCAGTGGACGGGACCACCATCACTTGCTTCATGGTGCGGGAGTGTGAGGGTTCCAGTCGGATGGGGTCCCGACCCCGCCGCTATCTGTTCACCGGTCACGGCAATGGCAGCATCCAAATGTGGGACCTGACCACTGCGATGGATACCGCCAATAAAGCAGAAGAGAGGAAGAAAGAGGGTGAGGAAAGCGAGAGGAATGGCAGGGGAGGAAGAGAAAACTGACACACGATAGAAAGAGGCAGAAATGTGCAGGGGATCATGGTGTTATAATAATAGTAATAAGTGTGTATTCTGAAGCTCTTCTCGATTCTGGTAGAGATAGGCGGACCTACGGAAGAGGAGCTGCTACAGCTGTTGGACCAGTGTGACCTGAGCACCTCCCGCTGTGCAACACCGAACATCAGCCCCGCGCCCTCAGTGCTACATCACACCCGCCTCCGAGAGTCCTGCTCGAGGTTAGAAAGGCAACACGCAGTTAATAAAGTTACCAACCCGTATACGCTGTGTGATGTGTTTGAACGACCATTAAAGATTTCCCGCCTCTTTTTCCTCGTCAATCTCAGTCTGCAGTTACAGGCGCAGGAACCCATTCCTGAGACCCAGGCTACTTACGGAGCTGTGCGACCCTACAGAGAGAGCCCCCTGCTGGCCCGTGCTCGTCGAACCGAGTCCTTCCACAGCTACCGGTGAAATATCACTTCAGACTGACAGCTAAGGCACTGGAAGGATTCAAATAAGCGTGTAGTAGGGTGATAGCAGAAATCTTTAGGTTCTCAAAACTTGAAACCAATTTAAAAAAAAAGCATCATGTAAGTGAGGTTGAGTGTTTTTCTTCTGCAGTTTAATTGATTACTTTCTGCACCCACAATGCATTAGTGGTATCTGCTGTGTTTAGCCAAACAACAGCTGGTTGGCTGAGAACAGAGCAGGGAAAGATGGACGCTCCAGACACCACAAGCACTTGGTTTTAGAGTGTTCTTGCTTGCCATCCATATAACACAGTAATCTGATTATTCTTCTTATGCAAGCGTAGAAGATGCTGAGTCGTCCTTGTCTGCATTATGTTTCAATATCTATGTAGCTGTAACTGGCAGTATTTTATGTTTTTACAGAGACTTCCAGAACTTCAACCTGACCCGAGGTCTCCTGGACAGCACAGGCCAGACCCCTGACGCCCGCCGCTCTCTCTGTGACTTTGGGCCTGAAGACAGTGAGAGGAGAGCTTCAGTCATGGAGCTGTGGGCTTCCCGCACCACCAGCGCAAGCTGCAATACAACAGCTGCCACTGCCGGTGGTGTTTCTGTCACAAAAGCTGAATCCAGTCAAGAATCTGGACGGCAGCCTCCAGACAGCCCGATTCCAGGAGGCGATGTCAGGCGGAAGGTGCATCCTCAGCCAGAAGAAGGAGAGGGGGCTGGATTGGGAGGAGACGTGGGGAAGGCTGATGGAGGTGTGAAGAAGAGGGGAGTACTGGACGGAGGCTTTCTAGGGAGAAAGAGAGCTCCCCCAGTTCCACACCTCACCTCTGTCCCCTCCGGATCAGAAGGCGGTGGCAGCGACTCGTCTTCAAATGCCTCTCCTTCGCCCACCAAACTGTCCACCTCGCCACGACACAGGAAGCTGGCACCTGAGCCCTCCAGTCAGGACAGCAGCCTGTGAGGGCATCTTTTCTGTTGCTCACAGTGGAAGTTATCTTGTGGAGATGCATCCTGTAGGTGATCACGATGGCAGACTATAAGACCAAAAGAGGAACGCAAAGCGGGCAGCACAGCGGTGTGGTGGTTAGCACTGCAGCCTGGCCCAGGGCCTTTCTGTGTGCAGTTTGCATGTTCCCCCTGTGTCTGCATGGGTTCTCACCGGGTACTCTGGCTTCCTCCCACACTCCAAAGACATGCAGTTAGTGAGGTTGGGTTTATTGGTGGTTCTAAATTGCCCACAGGTGTGAATGTGAGTGCGAATGTGTTCTGTGTCTCTCTCTCTCTCTGTTAGCCCTGCGACCTGTCCAGGGTCAGGCTCTGCTTCTTTTCCTATGGCAGCTGGGATAGGCTTCAGCCTGCTGCTACCCTGAATTAGATGAGCGGCAGAAGATGGACGGAGGAATGCAAAGTGATGGCATCTTCTGCCTCTGTGATACTCTTGTTCTAAAAATACGGTTCAGGATGTTTGTTTCTCTTCAAATCCCACACAACAGGAGCGCTGCCATGTTGTAATGAGTCCAACGTGAATACACGACATCCCAGTGGTAACATCTCAGCCAGAGCAGGAAAGCTTTTTTTTTTTTTTGTTTGTTTTTGTTTTTGAAGATTATTCATGCTTGTAAAAATCTGCCAGGTGCAAGTGGCGCTCCTGCTGTCTCTGTTTGCTTCAGGCTGTCTTAACAGATTGGTGATAATACTGTTAGCACTTTAAGTTTTCGGCATGAATCCGATTATTTGCCAGCTCAGTTCTGGAAAGAAGGAAAGTGTTTTCTCTTCGTCTTATGACGTCGCTCACTGAACATGTTAAGGAAGCACACAGCCACTACAAGAACAGGACTAAATTCTGTTTGACAAGGTACAGGTGAAGGTGTGTTAGGTCACATAAATGTGAAAACATGAACTCATTGAGGTTCTTAAACAAGGATAAATAACATACTACATCACAGTAACTGTTGTTTGGCTTTTAAGACACTTAAGTTACAAAATGGAATTAAGAGGCGTTTTTATCAGATGTTTTAAAGTGTTTTTATTAACCTATATCCGGTATGCATTACTTTGTTCAGAAGCTGATCTAAAGTGATATGTAATCTTTCTTCATATCTTTAGCCATCAATTACCTCTGTTATCAAATAAGTCATTTTGCTAATAAGTGTTTTAGTCTAAAAAGAAAATGAAACTGGTACCAATCAAAAAATGTTTGACTTACAATGGTATAAAAAGGGAAAAAAACTGACTGATCTGTTCAGCCCTAGGTAGATGATCAGAGTCCTAACCAGAGGCCACGATGGTGTGAAACACTATGTGCAATCGATTCCGACTTACCATAAACACGTTACCTTAGCTCGAATTCTAGGCAGCTACTTGAATCCCAAAATGCTGCTGCAGTCACAGGAGTTATTGTTGTTAAAGCAGTGACACTAACAAGCCAATAGAGAGCAAGCAGTTAAAGCAATTTTTGCAGCTCAAGCAGGCGACAAAACCTTTCAAAGTTTGTGGTTCGACAGCTCAGTACTATGCAACAGTGGAGTTAAGATACACAACAGAAACGAACACACGCGAGTCAAATTGAAATCTGCACGGACGACAGCCTGCGAAAACACTGAACCCTCGTGTGGATGTGTGCCTGCTTTTCACTTCAGTTCCAGTCCAATTACACTGTTAATCTCCTTCTATCCTAATTGCAATTAAACAGGCTTTTTGATGCTCAAACACGACACGAAAATGAAACTGATGTGTGAAATGTTGCACCGCAACACAAAAGAAATCGGAGGTATTTTATTAGACATTTCTAGATGTGGAAAAGATGATGATGCGAGGCTCAAAGCTTAAAAAATATATATTTACA
>VOQJ01011865.1:0-12357 GCA_015052665.1 Apistogramma diplotaenia | reverse complement strand
GGCTCAAAGCTTAAAAAATATATATTTACACAAACAGTAAGAACAAATGTGTTTTAGTGCTTTGTGGTTTAAACAGCGACGTTTTTTTCTTTCTGTCTTAATAGAGAGAAATGGTTCGGTACAAGTTTTATTGCCGGAAAAGCTCAGTTTGTGATTATACTTCATAAGTAAGAGAAACTGTTTGCGTTCCTGCTTAACTTTAGTTTTTTTCCTTCTTCACAGTGGTGCCTGTGCAAGATCACTCTAATTATTATTTTTTTAGTTTCAGTATTAGCATCACACTACACTCAGCTTAATACAAGGACCTACACACTACATCACTTTATTTCCTTTGAAACTGCTATAAAATATGTGTGGTGTTGAATGATTGCTGCAGTGCCTTATATAGAACTTGTTTGACGGTTATCGACCCGTTCGTGTGTTTTAATTGAAAAAGATTGTGACCAAATGCTTGTGAAGCTGGAGCTCATTGTGGAGGCACCTTACACACCTGCCCACGTTGCTGTTGACTAGAATTGTGTTACGATAGATTTTACAGCAGGATAAGTAAGATCTTAAGAGTGGCATTACATATTAAACAATTAGGGATGTACCGATGAGTGTACTGTGAAATTCTGGACCGATAGTGATACTGATGCTTGTTGTGTTTTTTTTTGTTTTTGTTTTATTCCCCCAATTGTGCCAGGGAAACAAAATAGATCTTTAATATGAAAAAGTAACTGAACTGCTTTAAAGTCTTTCAGCTCTTTCATCACACTGTCTTTAACCAGCACTGGCAACATGCAAACATCAGCAACGGCAATCAGTAGACGTCCGATACGGATGTTATTACTGATATATGGGTACATAACATTACATTATCAGTTGTACACTGTACATAACCCTCACATACACTAACATTGGAAAGTCTGAACTTCTTCCCAAGATGGGGGGCGGGTGTCTTTTTTTTTATAATCTGTAACTTCTTTTATTTCCCAGCATACCATGTAGGGCTGCAAATAAAAAATATCTTTGCTAACCTTAATTAGCATAGTCATTCTGGGAGCTAAATATGATGCTTACCTAGTCTGATCACTTGTCCAGTTTCCCTTAGCAGTTTGAGCAGTGCACAATCTGGCATCACAACTATAAAAACTGGAGGGAGGGGGTGGGACTAAACAAAGCTAGAAAGATTGTCCAGAAATATTAATTATAACATGCCAAAAGCAGCAGTAATGTAACATGATTTCTGTGTGAAAGCAGAAGTGGCCATGTGCTAACTGCTTGTACAAAGATGTAAAATTGTGATGCATTAACTGTGCGGGAAGTGGGCGCGTGTAATCCAAACAAAGTCCTGATGAGGATGCATTGATTTGTCTGACTGTGTGTTGACGCATACATTGTTCATAAAATATAATGCGTATATTAATATAATTATGGTATTGGACCTAACTGCATTTGCATTTGCACTATGAATACTAATGTTACAGTAACTTGCTAATGTTTATTTTCTATACAACCATAGTTAAATGTGTATCTCAGTACATAGTTATTTGTCTGTATTCTGCAGTGTCTCTTTTCTCTGTTGCTCCTTAACTCCCCCTGGCTATGTTTACATTATATGGCAGCCAGATGCTAACGAGCTAAAAGAAATACATATCTGTTTATTTAAACAGCCCTGTGCATTCTTGTGTTACATTGTGTATGCATTATGCAATATTATTTACTGCTGCATTGAGTAGTGATGAAGTTGCTATGAAGTCACATTGTTCATGAAATTGATACTATGTTCACTAAAATGCCTGATTATGCTCACTGTCTTCTGCTTCTTTCTTAAAATGATAAATATATTTATACATGAACACTTTCTATAACTATTTACTGTATAAGACAGTTTAACCAGTTTACATTTTGCCTGCATTTTTCCTTTAATACTACACATCATAAGCCAGTCACTTCTGAGTTTTTATTACAAGGTTTGCACGGATAATTTACAAAGTGCACAATTGTTGTTTTGTGTGAGTGTCACAAAGGTGTGTATGTGTGTTTCCCCAGCGCGTTCATTTCACTAACCTTCCCGCTCAGACAGTCTCCTCTCTGAGATGGCGTCTGTCGTCATTGTGATTTATGAGTTTAATAAAACCCTGAGTGTGTGTGTGTGTGTGTGTATGTATAGCTCAGAGCCATACTGTCCCTTACAATCACTCCACAAGCTCTCTTTTCACAGCCTCTCCCCCCTACTCCGTGGCTGACAATAGCTGTGAATGTGGCTGTGAATGTTTTAGAAGTGCCCTTGTCAGATTGGTGTCCTTGAGCGAGGGCACGCTTGTTACTGCCAGTTTGCTAATTTCAAACTTGCCTTGATGTCCCCTCAAGGGACACGGGAGCAAAACTAAATTACTGCTGCATAGTTTTGATGGAGACACCAGCTCTGTGTGTGTTTGTGCTGGTGTGTTTGACTCTGTTTGTGTGGTAACTGAGTCTCTGTAGAGCTGCTGGTACAATTTTGTGTTATACTAACTCAGCAGAAAAGAGAATCCCTAAATCTACATTCGAGCGAGACCACCGTGAAGCTCTACAAGGTTTCACTGCAGCGACTTCATTCATTATGTAACATCCAGTAGTATGTAACCATGGTTAACACCATGTGTAAACAGCATTTTAAGGATCATTCATATAATAAATTATATGCACACACAAATTCTTCACTTCTTTGCGTAAGCTATTTTGCTTTTAGAACTGTATTTTATATTGTTGAATTAATATTTAAACTGAATATTGACCTTTTCGTGTAAGCTTTGTCCTCTTGTCATCCTACTGCTACGTTGTTATTGGCCTGGAACATTAATGTGCTACAAGATGTCTGAATTTGGTCCTGAATTCATTTTTGCTACAAAAGCATTAAAGAAAATGTGAGAAGACAAAAAGAGAATATTTTTTGAAATATCTTGAAATTTATAATTTTCCAGAAAAAACATAGCCACCAATAAATGAATCATCTATAAATAAGACTTTTTTTTAAACACAACAAACATAAATAATACTGCCAGTGTAAAAAAAGAAAAGAAAAGAATTTTGTAATAATACAGTAGGCCTCAATAATGTACACAAAACATCAAAATTCACAAATATTACACAAAAAGTCAACATCTCTCATGAATAAATACTGCCTCTACACCCAATCTAATACAAGCAATGTTTCATTCCTGCTAAAAAAACAAAACAAAAACTAAACAGGAAATTGCAGAGATTTTTTTTCACTCTTTGATGTTCTCAACAGCAGGATGAAAACAAGTGGAAGCCACAGATAAAACAACACATAATCCAGACACAATGACAAATGCACTTTGAAATGGAAACCCAGATGTGTAGCTTCACTTACAGCTAAACGAAACTCGATCACATTACTGCCACTTCCTCCAAACTGAAACTGCACTGAACAGCAACGTGCACAACAGACCAAATCTCAGATTGAGCTCGCACTTTACATAATCACAACAATCACACGGCACATCTGTGATTCCCAGCCACATTTAACACATTAAAAAAAACAGTTGGCATTTTTTTCTAATAAAACGACATCAGGCCCGCGTGTCTCGTTACAGCTACAGCCTCTAAACTGTGAAAGCTTACTAGGGACAGTTACTGGTTGATGCAGAAGAAGTGACTGACATTAACATTCATTTCTACGCTGGTTTGATTTCGGATAGTGAGAATTAAACCTGCTATAGTCAATCGCTGTACTTTTCAAAAATGACTTAGCTAACAACAGTTGGCAAACAGAGACAGTGAATCAGAACACAATCAGAACATTTGCTCTGAGTCCTCTACTCTACCACAAATGGAGACATGTAAGCAACAGACTCATAATAATTAAGTATTTGACCTCACTGCTGACTGTGCTCATATCACTTTGTATATGATGTATTCAAGTCATACACAAAGTGGCATAAAATGACACTTCCGTAGAGATAAAGATGAATGCACTGGTAAAACAACCAACAATCTCTTAATTACAGTAAGTTGTGTTTTCTGGTTACAACTCTGTATCTGAAACATTAATATATTACCTATATACACTCACTGCCTACTTCATTAGGGACACCTTACTAGTACCCGGTGGAGCCCTCTTTTGCCTTCAGAGCTGCAATTCTTCACGGCACACACTCAACAAGGTGCTGAAGTGGTCTTCAAAGCATTGTGGTCCACATCGACAACATGGCATCACACGGTTTCTGCAGATTAATTGGCTGCACATCCATGATGTGAGTTATGTTCTACCACATCCCAAAGGTATGGTATTGGAATGAGATCTGGTGACTGTGGAGACCATGTGAGTACAGTGAGCTCTCTGTCATGTCATGTTGTGCTCTCAGAGACGCTCTTCTGAATACGTTGGCTGTAATTAGTGGTTACTTGAGTTCCTGTTGCTTTCCTATCAGCTCAAAATAGTCTGACCTCTGCCATCAACAAGGCATTTTTGCCCTAGAGATGGTTGTGCTGGAAAATCCCAGCAGATCAGCACTTTCTGAAATGTTCGCCCGTCTGGCATCAACAACTCTGCCACGTTCAGAGTCACTTAAATCAACTTCCTCCGCATGCTGATGCTCGGTTTGAACTTCAGCAGTTCATCTTGACCGTGTTTATATGCTTTAATGCACTGAGCTGTTGCAATGTGATTGGCTGATTACTTAATGAGTTAATGAGTAGCCGAACAGGTGTACCTAATGAAGGCGCCGGTAAGTGTATGATGACGCTTATGAATAATACCTCATAACGTGTCTTATTTAACTCATATTTTAAATTGACTGGATAATATTTAGCACCGCCTGTGCAAATAGCATCTAACAATGTTTTACTGGTGTGGTTTAAAACTAGGTCTGAATGGCAACTGTGATACCTGACAGGTCTTAAAGATGAGTGTCGGTGAACATGGTGTGTTCCTTTTTCACAGAACTTAAAGCCTTGATGGCATCCACAAACTCATCTTCCTCCACATACTGAAAGAAAACACACAACATCTCATTTTAGGTTAGAATGAAAGAAAAAAAAAACAGTCACAATTTGTCCATTCACAGTAGAAAGATATATGATACAAGTGCGTATGGAGCTATCAAATAATCCCCTCTGTACTTGTACTTAACAAATTAAATTAATATAAATATAGTTCCATCCTCACCAGTCCAGAATCGTGTCCTAAGGGGTTATCCCAGCTTCCTTCCTCCATCATCAGTGACTTCCTGTCAATCAGCTGACTGACGCTGCGGTGCAAGGAATGCTGGGAGTAGGCCTGACCGAGGTCGGCTTGGCTGGGAACCCGCAGAACAGAGATGGGGCTGAACTGTGAGCTGCTGCCCACTATCTTTGTGTCCGTCAGACCCTGAGAAGAACACTTTTAGTCAGAGGATTTAAAAGACCTGATCTGTGTTTCAGGGGGTTAAACCCTTTTATACAAATCAAATACTTTAGTATTTCTTCTGCCTTCTTTCACTATATACAGCAGTTAAATGTGAGCAGCACTAAAATAATCTATAACATTGATCTCATATTCAGCATTATGGATTTCTTTTGATTGGGCGCCACAGAGGCTCCCGTGGATAATAAAGGAGAAAAACCAAACAAATGAGATTTTGTTGATAGACACCATATGGACAAAAGTATTGGGTCACACCTCTTACTCTTTGAATTCAGGTGTTTTCAGTCCCATTGGCATAGGTATATAAAATCAGTCACCTAACATTGCAGTCTAACATTTCTGAGAGAATCTGTCCTTTTATAGCACTTGCTCAATTCAAACTGTAACAAGATGCCACTGTTGGAACAAGACCATTTGTGAAATTTCTTCCCTCCTAGATACTCCACGAGCAGCTGGAGGGTTATTATTGCAAAGTGCAAGTGTTTAAGAACTATAGCAACTCAGACTAGACTTTGTAAAGTTACAGAGCCGGGCCGCCAAGAGCTGGGGCATATAGTGTGTATAAGTTGCCAATAGTCTGGAATAGCTGCACAGTTCCAAACCTACTCTGGAATTAACATCATCACAAAAAATGTGTGGCACAAGCTTCACGGCACAGGTTTCCATGGCTGAACAGGTGCTGTTGGTGTAATCTGTAAGTGGCCCAGTACTTATGTGCATATAGTGCATCATGCTTTATTTTACTAAAGTTGAACTTTGACCCCTTTTTTATTGTTAATGATTAATGGAAGCTTTGGGATGTGGGGTGTGGACATTTTTCAGTGTCTGCAGTGGGGTGAGCCAGAAAAAAAAATGGTTCTAGAGTAACGTACATTAAACTTCTACATTTAAAAGCATTTCCACCCAGGAATCCAGAGTTAAACTAATATTAAACTTTTTTTTTTTTTTAGCAAATATGAATACCAATTAGTATCATCTTGAATTATCCTTCAAACTGCCTCTGAACAGAACAATATAAATAATGTTCAAGACTTTGAATAGTTAATTTTAAGGAATTTGTATTAGTTTTCATCATCATAATATAAACAATCAATAGGGGGCACTACTCTGCAAGAATTCACCCTTTGATATAGAGTAAAATGTCATCACTAGATAACATACTTTTAAATATTTCTGAATTTGTTGAAGAGCAAAAGCACAGCCGATACACATGGGAGCCATAAAAGTTTAAGAGAAAGAATGATGCAGTGTTCAGCTGCAGATGTATTCACTTAATCTTCATTTCTGTTGCAAAAAATTCAAATGGTGATTTTATTACACGCATGATGCAAACACTTTGTTGAGGATGGGCAGTAGACTGTACAACATGTCTTACCTTCACACACCACGACAAGCCAACCAGTGTGGAGCATGCGCACATACACACAAAGCATGCATACACAAGCAAGGCGGACATACGCAGAGAGGCAACCCTCGAAAATCGAACATCCCATACCTCAGTGTACACAGTGTAGCTTTTAAGTATAACGTTGCTGATCTCAACACAGTCTGCTACAGTGTCAAACTGCAGGGGGACAGTAAGATAAACATTTAAGGCTTTGAGGGCAAGAACAGAAAATAATCTTACTGTAGGAGGAGCAGGGAGGAGCACAGAGCCGAAGTGATGCTTAGAGCACAGCTCAGGACAGGGTCTCTGAGAGGGAGCGACAGCCAGAGACAGAGAGAGGGAGGGAAACAAAGCGCAGATGGAGAGCAGTGTAGAAAAAAGTGGAAGCAAGGAAGACAAATAGCAAAAAATAAATGAAGAAAGAGAATGGAAAATGCAAATACAGGGAAATGACTTATAGTATTATGCTGAACATTAATTTAGTAGGAAGAAAATCATCAAAAATGTTAAATTAATAAGCCAAAAACAGAGATGATGGTCATTCGTCTTTGTGCAGTCGATTATGATTGGATTTGGTGCTAAAATCATGACCTTTGACACACAGAGCTTAAGTGTGAGTTGGATTCATGTAAAAACAACACAAGCTGTTTCAGAGTGGGCTGCATGTTGGTAAAGTGTTCACCACTTTTCTCTACACAGTTATGCTTTCTAGTTTATCTGGTGAATCCACATTAGCTGTGAGTGTGAGGGTGTGTTGTTGCACTAGCAGCCTGTCCAGGGCCTACCCCCTAAACTGGATAAGTTATTAAGAAAATGGACAGGTAGTTCCAGAGTTTTTAACCTTTATTCTTGCAAAAGGTTTTTCAAAGACACCATTGTATATGTTTCTACCTCCTATTTAAATTTCTGCTTTTGCTTCTTTCTTATCCCAAATTTCCTCTCATTTATCCCTTCTCTGCCACGTTTGTGTTTTTGTGCCGCATGTCCTCTTCATTCCTCACCATGTAAGTCTCTCCCTCAGCTTTTCTGGTCTTCTGCAGCATGACCAGTGGAGGGCGCTCTCTGGCTGATGGATTCTTCCTCAAGGCTCTGCAAGAGAAGGAAAAAAACCCATTCATACTTGTTCCTTTTTCAGATTCAGAAATATATTTTGTTTACATGGAGCATGCTGTCTATATGTACAATTTATGCTAAATTGTAACTTTTAGTGTACTTTGAATTTAACAAGAGAGAACAATAAATTGTATGCTAGCGCTACCTTAAACCTTTTACAAGAATCATATTCAATTATATTACCTTTGTAGCACTAAGCCCAGCAGTATGGCTAGCAAAAATAGACCCAGTAGCGCTAACAGCAGGATGAACCACAGTTCAGAGTAGACTGGAGTGGCTGACATGCTGACACCCTGTTTTCCACTGTCTTCAGGCTCAAGAGGAGCTACACAAAGAAAACAACATAAATAAGTTATTCGTCTTTATAATTATTATATTTTTTTCCTCACAACATCAGGACGCGAGAGATGACAAGATTACTGCGTCACTGAAGAATGAAGGATGTGAATGTGTGTTACCGAGGCCTGTGGCTGGGCTGTATCTGATGGTGGGAGTGCTGGCACTGCCGCTGTTTGTGGTACAAGTCACCTGAAATGACAGAGCTAAGAGGAACAGAGGGGGATGGACAACATAAGAAATAAAAATGAGGTTAAAACGAGGTGGTAAATAAATCTAAATCAGGCTCCCTGTCCCCTGTACACCTGCTTACAGTATGGACCCTGAATAAAATTAGACTGGCTGAGAGAAAGTTGTAGAAAGGAACAAACAGACTTTAAACTGCAGCTCATTCTGTCATGGTGACTCCCAGTTCTCTGAGCTTTTTCAGCACGCCTACTCTAATCAAAATTTGTAGACTCAGCTTAAAAACAATTAAATATATTTCTCTAATTGCACATTTTGTGTTGTGTATGCTTTTTCTTCCACAAAACTGCAATATACTGTGTGTGCTCTTACTTTTCTGTGAGATGCGGGGAATATGGAGGTAGCTATAGAAGCCAGTATAGATCCTCAGCCGGCTCTCAGTCACACTGTACTCCTTCAGGTACCCATTGAGGGAGAAGGAACCAGTCCAGTCCAGCCAAATAACTGTCAGGTTGCCATCTACTGAGAAGGGAGACACATACTGGGGGGCTGAAGAGAGGAAGCAAGAGAAAGATGGTGAGAGAAATGATGCATTTTTATTTTATTAAAACTAGATGTTTGTGGCTGCTGAGGTACAGAATAAATGTGTTACCTTCACTGAGTGTGTGGACAGTAGTCCAGTTGGAGGCAGTGCTGCCCATGTTATTGAAGCAGGCAGCTCTCAGCTCATACGTGGAGTATGGTTGGAGACCTGCAGAGGACAGGTGTGTGGTTTAAAACAGTTATCCTATCATAATGAAGGCTGACAGAGTAAGGATAATTAATTTAGACCACCTAAAATATTCACCAACAGTACCACAGTGATGCTTTACTGTACCCTGATTTGATATTCATTTTTGTAACGTAAATGATGTCTTTGTAATCACCTGTAACATTGTAGCTCTGCGTTTTACCAAAGAAACTGATTTCTGTTGGTCCCTCAATACAAGGCAGGGGTACAGGTTGGGGGGGCTGCGGGCAAGGTGATCTGAGGTGAAGCTCACAGCTGCATACAAAGAATAAGGGAGTAAAAGTGAAAGCGAGATTACAGTGTTTCTGTTTTCATGTGCACTTTTAAACATTTCAACCCACCTCTCAATTACTCCATTGGGTGACAAAGGCTCATCCCATTCCATCTGAACAGAGCGAGCGGTCAGCGTGACGAGTCGAGGAGGGGGCTGGTGGGCTGGGGGAGCAGCAAGGGTGTGGAGCTCACTCAGTGGACCTCGGCTACAACACTGATGAAATTTAAAATACGGCCAAATATTCAAGTACAATACCTGGCAATGACTTGCGATCAGCAAAATGTGTACTGTTATAGGTATTTGGCATTTGAAATGTCACCAGTAGGTCTGGGAATATGGTGAAAAAAAACGAATTAGTCTTGAGTCCGTTTAATCATAAATACTCTGCAGGGGCTTGTGCCTATCCCACTTGTCAGAGGCAATCTGTTGCAGGGCTAACACACAGACACGCACAAACATTCATACCTATGGTCAATTTAGAACCACCAATTAACCTAACCCTGTGCATGCCTTTGGACTGCAGGAGGAAGACGGGGTCCCTGGAGGGAACCCACACAGACACAGGGAGAACATGCAAACTCCAGATTGAAAGGCCACAGAATGGATTCAAACCTGGACCTTGTTGCTGTGAGTGACACTGCTAACCAGTGCACCACCGTGTCTCCCACTATTGTCCATTCAACCTATTTTTAACATATGTTCTAGTTCACTGTGCTAATTTGGTAACACTGGAGTTATGAATAACAACAGAGGTACACCATAAAAACACTTTAATGCCCAAGTACCGCTATATAGACTCTACCCTGCATTTAGTATTATTACCCGATAACAAGTGCAGGCCTCTATTCCCACCCTGTACTGGGTATAGGGATGCAAACCGTGGAGTGTCTGCTGATGAGATGTACCCTCTGAGAGCTACAGAGAAGGAGGACATTGTGGGGTGAAATATGTTAAAGTCAACACTAAAAGCACGGGAGAGAGTAGAAGTTATTATTAAGTGTATTGCTGAAAATAGCAGAAGATTCTTTACCAGAGTGTGGTTGTTGTGGTCCAGTGAGAACACTCTGTAAAGACTAACAATCCCATTGGGTTGGGCAGGAGGATGGATGTCCACTACAGCTGAGGTTGCTGAAACGTGCAGGAAAACAGGCGGTCCTACACCCTCAGGTGGAGCAGGCCCTGTTCTTTCACTCACCCACGGACTGGCTGAATGACCAGCTGAATTAACTGCCCACACCTGTCAGGCAAACACATGCATCAGTAATGTCAGAACATTTGCATAGCATACAAGCACAAGTACAATAACTGATGTATGAAGGCAAATGAGAGTGATATAAGCTATCTACCCCCAACGTGAACTCTTCATGATGAAGAAGGCTTCTTTTAATTACCCACTATCCAACAGACCAACCGAAAGTTATATGTCAATTCACTGGACCATCCATCAAAACTACCATCAGCAATGAGAGCAAAACCTTTTCACCATGCAACTCAACACTAACATATCTGCATGACAATTACTTTTCACCTTCATCAAGGAGTCACACACACACACACACACACACACACACACACACACACACACACACACACACACACACACACACACACACACAGGTTAACTGAGGGAAACATGTTGCAGACATTGAATTTTTGAATATTATGATTCCTTTTTTCCTGTTGGTGTGCATCATAGGCATGTTGAATTTGCATGTGCATCTTTTGTGTTTAGAGATCACATCAGATGCAGTAAAGTCTAATCTCAGTAATATATCCACGAATTAACTGCAGTAGTTATAAAATGACGTCTATACTGCAGATAATTTTGGAAGCTTCTTATTAGGGATCGGATCAACTATGTAGTCTTTCATGAGCCCCCCCGCCTGAGTAAGCCATCTTAGTGAGCTCAACCTGTCTATGTGTGTATGAGGGTGTGTGGGAGGGAGGATCCTCATGTAACGACTGCATTGAGTTTATTCCCACTGATTCTTTTACTTTTCCCTTTCCCTCCACCCACACCTCTCTCAGCAAGATTAAGCCAAGGAGAGCGAGTCAGAAGGAAACGGAGAATGTGATGCTTCACATCTCACTTCAAAGGATCTCCGGACCTTTGGGACGTTCAAACCCGTTTCCCCCAACACAGCCTTCGTCACTGTGTTTCAGATATGTTACATCTTCCTGCGCTGATGAGCTAACAGCAGCAATACATGCAGTTAAAGCTGCTCTGGTTTGAAGCTACCTTCTTAAAGGTGTCGCCTAAGTGTTTTGGATTTTTATCAAAACTAATATGCCTCTATTAAGACTCTAGGAGATGTTTATGCTGCCAGCTAAATAATAAAAATCTACTTTCTGAATGTTCTGAGCTTGTGAACTAGACAAACTGTTCTTCCAACAGTTTTACTGTGAGCAAATAAAATAAATAAAAATAGTACTCATTCATATGCAGTCAGAAGCTGCTTAAATTTGGCTTTTTCATATTGTGTCTTTGCTTCACTTCCCATTAGCCTCACAGCTTTACATATAATTGCTGTTGCACAATGAAGAAAACACTAATTTTATAATCAACCCAAGCATAAAAAGATCAGGATAAGAAAACCAAGTAAGAGCTCTGATACTCAGGAGGCAAACACCACAAATGATGGGCACAAGTAAAATAATGAAATAAGACACTTGTTAATTCAGAATAGGAAGGTGAATCTGATCCAGTCTGATCCACAGCCTCTCTCGCCCGGTATCTGTGTGGGCAGCCCGTCTTTGTGTGTGTGTGTGTGTGTGTGTGTGTGTGTGTGTGTGTGTGTGTGTGTGTGTGTGTGTGTGTGTGTGTGTGTGTGTGCATACGTATGCAGGCTGTTGCTTCACAGAAAGTACATCACTTA
>VOQJ01011864.1:29321-60347 GCA_015052665.1 Apistogramma diplotaenia | reverse complement strand
GTGAAATAGGAGCTGTACTGGGTCTAGGATTATATGACAGGATACTGCCACCTATAGGTAATGTACTAAAATGACTAGAAAAACCTTTAAAGAATAAACCAGCTGCAGTACAGTCTCCCCCCCCCCCTCCTTTTCTGCAGTAGCACGCAGATACAGTAATGTCTGCGTGTTTAATAAGTGTGCACATTTACATTTGATTATAGATGTATCGTCTGACCACATGAGATAAGAGTATGATGTGTTTCTTTAATTTTTTAATTAATTTTTTTTTAATTAAGAGAACACTTAAATCCCACATTCAATATTGATGACTGAAATATTAAAGGTGAAGATATTTACAGATGTAATGTCACTGAGAACACATGAAGAGAGAGAGAGAACTAACTGCAATTAAATCTGTTTGTTTTAATGTTTCATGTTCAAACAGGAGACTTATAAGGTCTAAATTTGTTTAGTAATGAACAAATTTTAATTTGAAAACTTTTTTTTGCTTTACTAAATAAAACACATTATGGCAAAAGAAAAGAATTTCAGAATGCAAATTAGAAGCAGATTCATTTAGCTGAGCATTTTTTTTAATAATGCAATTCTCGATAACATTGATGTAAAATAATTTAAAAATTTTCTTCATTGATTCTAATTTTATTTTATTTTATTTTTAGAAAAAAATGTTATTTTTCTACCTTCTTGACCCTTTTTAGCACCTTACAGACACTTAATTTGTATTTCTATATCAAAAAGTAATGTCTGAGTTTCTTTCCTAAGACCCATGTACTGGGTTTTTTAACAATGAAAGTCTTCTTTACAGTCACAGTCTGCTGCCAAGCGCCTGTCCCCAGATGCTAGTGTGAGTCAATTCTGCCTCACAGTGGCCATACCTTGAAATTACAGCTAAATAAAGCCTGACATTCTAGCCCCAGACCTATCATCCCAGGTCCAGCTTCTGCTGACATAGTAATCAATCAGGTAAAATATGCAATCACCAAATATTGAGTTGCTGTTAAAGCTGTATAGATGGTGATAATATTCCCACCCAAAAAATGACAATTTAAGAAAAAAGTGGGTATTGAAAGAAAGAAAGAAAGACACACAAATGATCTTGCATTATGTTGATGGGAATAAATCCTAATGGGAGGTTAAAAATAGGTCTATTTCATGATCAGGAGCACTACAAAATTCCACAGTGGAACCATGGTGCAATTTGTATAGCTTTTGGCTCTAGGATGTCAACTTGTGCATACTTAATGCTGGTTGCTATTTCCAGAACAAGAGTGTAGGGGCCACGGGGAACAGAGGGTCAGAAATTGAATTCACGTGCCTGTAGGCAGGTCTAATTAACAAATTATGATTAAGCTGCTCCAAAAGGAGCAAAGTGTTGCAGGAAGTGTGTTGCTTTCTTAAAATAATTACATGAACAGGGCCTATTATAATTTTTAAAAAAGTTCTTTCTCAAATAAGAATAAAGAAACAGTTAACAGAACAAAGCGCAGCTCCGGATGTGCAATATAACTCTTCTTAATATTTATTCTTTAGACTCAGGGGAATTTTTTTTTTTACAGCACAATTTGCATATCTCAACACATCCTGTGTACAACCACAAAACCATAACAGTATATGCTTTGTTTTTACACTGAGTGGAAAAACAAGACAATTTTACAAGCATATTTCTTTACACTCAGCATACAGATAAATCTATACATATTCTCTCTCTTTTTAAACGTAATCTTTAGGCAAAATATACTGACAAACCATCAACAAAACATGCAACATCCAAAACATAAAGTTTCAGACAACTATTGAAGTTGAGTAGTTTTTTTTTCTTTTTTTTTTTTCCCCCTTTGTGTTGTTTCAGCAGTTTACAGGACGCAGTTGCACACATAGTCATTGGTTGACAGCACAGGTTTTGATTACACGGTCAACTCCCCTTATACAACTATAGACACGAATTGCTGTACAATTATATGTCTTTTGTGACGTTTTTTTTTTCCAACACTCACATGCTCAAACTTTTGGACAATATAAACATTCAGTCTTTGTAGAAAATAAACACTTTATGTACACATGTCAAACAACTTGAGTCACATTCACACCCCTCAGAACGACAACAAATGAATGGTTTCACGACAACAGGCAACAGCTGATCTAAACAAACAGTATTTAGCTCGGATGGAGTCGAATGAAACACGGGGGGGTTAAACAGTCATGACTGAGCATCAAGATGTATTTACTGTACTGTGTACGCTAACTTTTAAGTACACTGAGAGCATGATGCGGTTTAGGGTCATCCCCTCCTCCCACCCCTTGGATTGTGCATTTTATTTAGGGACCCCGACATATCTGCGTGTTTTTCTTTTGCCACATAGATACAAAATGCACACCACAACATTTCCTGCCACCACATACACCGTGACTCAGTTCATTTCAGCGCATAAACACAAAACACGTAATCCTGCATGTCGCGATGGAAGAAATGAGACAACGCAATGATAAAGTGCACGAGATCCATGTCGATGTTAACAGCTGTTAACGTCAGCATATATTAAAATCAGTAAAAAATCAGAGTATTTATCATTTCCTCTCGCTGATGTACAAATTAAAGTCATTTTCTTATAAGACACATTTTAAAGAACGTATGTTCACAGATTAAAACATTTTAATTCCAAAAAACAGAAATGCATTCAAACATATATGTTGCATAGAATTACTTCAAACAAACCCATGGATCTTGAATGTAAAAAATAAATCATTGTAATTATTAAGAATTTAAGCATAAATGATGGTTGGCACAACAAAAATAATCGTCAACATTGCAAAAATTAGCCATGTTTTCCTACCTTACCGCACTCGCGTTTTTTTTCTTTATTAAAATAAGTGACATCTTGCTCTAAGTGTGTTTGTAGCCTCCAGTGAGAGATTCGAAACAGTTGCATTGGCTCAGTGATGTGCCAAAACACACTGACAGTAGTTCTGAGGGTCACGTTTTTTTAAATTCTGTACATTAGCTGACAAAATATTATAAGACGACTACAGATAAATACATGGGTCACCTACTCACACCTTAGTACTGAGACTAGGCCCCATGCTTTCATTTGATCCTATACATCACTGTACGCCAGTGGGCCTGAGTGTTTTGGTTGCAGGCAGTGAAAGAGGCTGGTTCAATGTGTTGTAATGGGAGTCACTGACACAAAATAGTTAAGTGTTTCACAGTACAGCCAGACACACAAAGGAACCTTTGCCATTGGAGTGGTAATGCTTTTTTTTTTTTTCTCCTTCATTTTGAAAATATTCTCAGGGAAAACTCCGAGCGGACGGATTTACGATCACACGGACAGCGGGGCCGTCACGGTGAGGCTGCAGACGGTTGCGGATCTACACAGGGTTTTGACACGACTCGTGTGAATTACACGTGCAACAATGGACGACACAGGAAAAAAAATATATAATAGCAAACTCTGAGCCACTACAACAATCTTAAAGCAAAATGTTGTACACTTGAGACAGATGTCTTAAACTCATCCTCCACAGTTGTCCTTTTAACATTCAACACAGCAGTTGCTGTTCATTTTTTGTAGTTTTTATTGTAATAATGTAACTTTTCCTAAGAATATCACGTTAGTAAAACAGTAGCCTGTTACTAAAGGTTGTCCTTGACTTTGATTTGATTTGTGTTCTGTCACAGCCCTGTTCAATATAGTGGTGCATTAGTGTGATCAGAGAACCAAAGGAGCTACTGAACATGATTATGAACATCCTTGAGCTCACATAGGTCCACATTCACGTAATTGTTATTGTGACTGCCTACACCATAGATTACTGGATTGTCAGTGCGCCACTCACAGCCTCAGTCTAACAAAGTCTGTTTATCTGTATCATATCATATATATATATATATATAATCTAGTGACAAGAGAACAACTCTTATGCTGTATATTATACTTCGATATATTCTGCATCTGATATATGTGTATATTATATAAACATCACACTGTACAATGTGATTCTCTGATATGCTCTGTAACCTGCATGTGGGATATCTACAATCAGAAGTGCTGTACATTTAATCTTCATCCCACAGCAAAGGTCCTCTGTCTGACTCACTTCTACATAAGCTTTTTATCTAGTTTTTTTCCCCCTTTTTACATGAAACTGAAAGAATACCGTACAAAAATGTATGCATTTCTTCATCATTTAATATCCCAAGACCACCAGTGTCCACACACGTCACGATCATTACTCAACCACGTCTCTCATGTGAGGAAAATAAAGTTAATTCCACGATTCGATTCTATTTATTTTTCATCTTTCCCTTTGTTAGATATGTTTGTTCAGTAGTGCAGAATCACGTCTCGGCGTCTCGTGCGGATTGTGTAAATAGAACTGTGGTAAGAAAGACGTCACTGCCCTCAAAGCCATGTTGCTGCTGAGTATCTATCAGTGCCTGCGTTTGTGTTTGCATGTTAAATCCAAAATCAGCAGAGACCTGAAATGGGAAAAGATGGATATGTGCTGGCAGTGTTGGACTGATATAATTGCAATGTTAGTAGCAAATAATGAATCTTTCTTTTATGACTGATAAACTGAGGAAATAAATGAAAGGAATCTTTTTTATTTGCTCCGATTCTTTTTCTCTTATCCATATTTTTTGCCGGCTCACATCTCTGAACTTTGCACTCTGCATTAAGTCTCGGCTGATCTTCTGCTTATCCACCTGCATCGTTTTGGTGTAGCGTTCAGGGGTTGGTCTGAGTGGAGCTGACGAACAGCTTGTGCCAGCTGACCACTCTCTTCCTCATGTCCACTTTGTCAAGCCAGATGTAGGCTTCTCCTATCAACGTTTTCTTCATGAACTTCCCTCCATTAGACACCAGGAAAAGCTGGGAGTAGATGAGACAGAAAGAAATAAACATTGTGTCAGCTTGTTATCTGTATATGTTTTGGCAGCTCATCTACACTACATGACCTACATGACAACTAGCTGATCCAGCGCAGTTGAGCAGAGTGTTAATGAGCAATCCATGAAAAAAGCAACATTGTCTTTATCAGTCATTATCAGTTATTTATTTGTTTGTTATTGCTGTATATACACTTGCAAATAACCACACATGCCAAAGATATTGTGTGTCTGAAAGAAATAAAACAATATTTTTGATAAATCAGATATCGATTGGACTCTAATGCATTTAGAATTTTCCCAAGTTTAATTAATTTATAATATTTGACAGGCAGCAAGATTTTGAGTGTCCTTCAGGTTCCTTCAGTACAGTACCTGTATAGAGTGTCCAGTAGGGTTTAGGGGGAATCTGAAGGTCTCGTTGAAAGAAGGTTCTCTATCATGTCGGCAGATTCTCGTCTTCTTTTTAATGATCCTCTTCTGGGTGGCCACATTCACCACGTACAACTTCACATACAGATCTGTGATCAAAATGGATAAATTATTCATATGAATTAATAATAATAGGAATATTGAGGTAAAAAAAACATGCAGCAGACTTTGATTTATGCATGTACAGCAGTGCACATTAGTTCCCCACCTGGTAGGTGGTCTGGGCTTTTGAACTTGTAAGTGATGTTTCTGCACTGAAGGATCTCCAAGACCAGTTGGTCCCCCTCTGTCTTCACCTCCTTCTTGAGAGCAACCTTGATCTCCCCCATTACTTGTGTTTTACCAGCTAACATACAGAAAAGGAAAGAGCAAGTCTTCAGACAGAGTCTTACAGTTGTGTTACTTGTGTAGTGCACTGGCAACACTACTGTCTTTGGAGCTACAGGCCAGGGCATGCATCTAGTAAGGGTCCCCAAGTAGCTCAGTTTTCTAACATCCACAAGAAGCAACTGCTATTGCAACTGGTACAACATAAATGCTATGGCAAGGGAGAGCCAGGACATGAGGGGGGACATATTATCATTCACTACTCTGAGTTTGGGTACAGAGGATGTTGGAGCAGCTGACCTAAAAAAGAAGATCATGGCTAAGCTGGAAACCTGGACCTTACATGGCTAATTACCAAAACTACATGAAGTACCCTCTGAATGTCTACTAGGAGATGTGATGGAGCAATACTGGACGAGCAAATGGGAGAAGGATGCAACACATAACAATAAAGCTCAGTGGCCCGTGGATCTAAGAGCAGACCAAAGGGTAAGGATGATTATGAGAAAGGTCAGGAATCAGCCCAGAACTACACAGGGGCACCTGGTCAATGACCTGAAGAGAGCTGGTACCACAGTCAGTAACACACTATGCCATCATGGATTAAGACCCTGCAGGGTACGCAGCGTCTCCCTGCTCATGCCAGCATGTCCAGGTCCGTTTGAAGTTTGCCAGTGACCATCTGGATGATCCAGAGGAGGCATGGGAGAAGGTCATGTGGTCAGATAAGACCAAAATAGAACTCTTTGGCATCAACTCCATCTGTCGTGTTTGGAGGAAGAAGAAGGATGAGTGCAACCCCAAGAACACCGTCCCAACTTTGAAGCATGGAGGTGAGAACATCATACTTTAGGGGTGCTTTTCTGCAAAAGGGGTCAGGATGACTGTATGGTATTGAAGGGATGATGGATGCGGTCAAGTATGGTGAGATTTTGGCCAGAAACCTGCTTCCCTCAGTAAGAGTATTAAAGATGAGTGGTGGGTGGGTCTTCCAGCATGAAAATCAGTGTTGCCCAGCGACAGCCCTGAAACCTGACAGATCTTGAGAACTTAAGAACTTAATCTTGAGATTTTCTATTGTATCAAATACTTATTTCATGCAATAAAATACAAATTTATTATTTACAATGTGATTTTGTGGAATTCCTTTTTAATTTTGTCTCTTACAGTTGGAGTGTAGCTACCATAAAAATGACAGATCTACTGTATCTATTCTTTGTAGGTGGGAAAACCTGCAAAATCTACAGTGTATCAAGTACTTATTTTCCCCAGGGTATACACATGCATACACATACACACACACACACACACCTTAGCTTACAATTAAATAAACAATATCTTTAAAGGTTCACATGGGTCCCATCAATACTACGGCGTCTAGAGAGAATTAAGTTAGAGTTTTACAAGACAAGCTGACTTAAATTAGGTAAATTAGTTGTCATGCACCGTGAAAATGACCTCTTGACTCTCATCTGTGCAACAGCTGCCAGGCTATACCCTAAAATGACCTTGTGCTCTTTGTTGCAAATTGAAACGAGAGATGGAAGGGAGGCATCATGACACCTGAGCTACATGAAATGTAGATATGACAGCGGCGAGGATAGTATGACATCCCCTCCTCTCCCAAGCCACGCATTAAGTCATTAATCTGGGTTAATATTGTTCATTGACAATAAGCACTTAGCTGACAGTTTGAACTTACAACTTAATAATGTCATTAGCAACCCCGTTTAGAGGTAGTTAATTAAGTGGCTTGGTTAGACGTTTACACAAAGCATCCAACAGGGGGAGCCCTGCAGCCAAGAATGCAAACATTTGAAAACAGTCACATTGCTAGAGCTTGCCTTCATTTTCTGCAGTCTCAAGTTGGTTTTTGTCTGTGCCGTTAGGAATAGTCTTGCCACTGTGAAGAAGAAAAAAATAATGTATGAGTACACTTTTGTTCACAAGAATGATTATAAATGATTATAACATATCATTTATAATAACAACTAGCCACAAACAGTCTTACATGCGTGGCACTTGAAAAATGGCACTGTCCACTCCAGTGCCTGCCCCATCTTCACTATCCAGACCGCCGTAAGCATCTCCAACCAGACTTGGGGCAGAGAGTACCACTGACCCTGAGACATCACTCAGCCTGTGTCCTGGTCCTGTGGGTGGCAACACTGAGTGTGATACCCAGGAAATAAATCTCTCCTTTTTTTTTTATCTTTACAAGAAATAATCAGCATAAAACAATAAACAGAGAATATTCGATGAGACAGTTTTTGCCACACATGCATGGATCCCTATGTGGCGAAACAAATCGCACACTCAGCTAACACTCATTGACAGAAACACTCTCCATCACACATAACTTTGACAACTTTGACTAAGCATCACATAACAGGGCATCACTGTAAATGTCAGCATCTCCTTGCATTTACGTAACAGTACTGTGTGAAAGCTCTGTAACACAAAGCAAATCTCCAGAACTACATGAAGGTCACTAAATTTCATTCACAAAATAAAATTCTCTGCAGGTTAAATTTGTTCATACCATTAAATATTTGTTCTTGGTTCTGTCTGGCTGCAGTTAAGCTTGTGCAGTAAGAAAGCGCATGAACAAATATGTGAAGATTATGGTCGGAACACACATTTCGTGACTTACTGTATATTTTTTGAAAGACAGTTTATGACCATAATGTGTTTTTGAAACACAATCTGTTACTGAAATGCAATAATTAGCCATTCTGTTCCTAATGGAAACAGAATCATATTGACACAAAAAGCAACACAATATAAATCCATAAGATATAAAAAATGTACATTTCCAGACATTCATAGATCTACGTACAAATAATAATTAAGCCAGAAATATCAATATTTACACATTTGTTTATTTGGTATGCTTATTTTTATTTCTTTATTTCTTTATTTTTAGTTTTAAGTTATAAAAGGATTGATAAGATTTAGTTCTATATTTATAGAGTGCATTTTTCCTATGTTGCCTCACCTTCCCTTGACATTTCTGCTCCTCTCATGGTTAGCTGACCGCTTTACACTCATTGGCCGGTGAGTGCAGCGTGAACCTCCTGTTGACTTTTGAAACCTCTTGGTGTTTCTGTGTTGCCAGGTTTGACTGGGTCATTTGTGTCCCCTTTGTTTTAGTTGGGAGGAATGGGTAAGGACTGGGTAGGGTGGGAAGACTGTGTGCGCCATACCTGTGTGTGCATCTGTGTGTGCTTTTCTAAGGGTTAATTCATAAGACACACACATGCACATACATGTACACAGCAATACTGCAGTTCCACAGAATATTCAGTGGCCAGGAAATGATAGCCGGGGGGATCTACAACTGCATGCTTTAAAAAAAACACAAACGCCCTCACTTTGAAAAGAAGTAGAACATTAGAGCTCATTTTGAGGACATCACATTGAGGATTACACATAAATAATAGATGCTGTTTAAGTCAGCACGGTAAGACATACAACATGTAAGGGATTGCCATCCTAGCTTGGTTTCTATATTGGGGTTGGAGATCTCCACACTGGGGTTCTTTAGAAACCATCTGCATGGGATTGGCACATGCACACTCCATGTAGAAACAGAGGGGTCTGGATTTCTAATTTAGCTAATAATGCTAGCAATAATGCTAGCTCAATGAATCCATTCATTATGTTTATTATAATTTATCAAGCTCTTCTCCTGTTTTAATAACTATTTAAGGTGCCCAAATATGAAAACAAAAATATTAAAGTGAAAAATGTCAGATACGATATTTAGCAATTTAGTACACTGAATGTGCCATACATATTTAAAGTTATAGTTACAGATAGCATTACGTTTATTTTTATTCGTGTTGTTATTTAGTTGAACCTTTTCTCTTTTTTTCACTCTTCATCTGCCTTGCACTTTGTTTAACAGTTACATTAACAGGACGGATCACTGTCACTTTGTCCTGAGAGAAAAGCAAGATGAGATGAGCAGAAGGCAAAGGTAAACTGTTGAGGAGATGAATGCAGAGCAATTTAGGTCGTCATCAAACAATCTCTACAAAGCTTGCATGCATGGGGAAAGGGTGCATGGCACAGGTGGATTTTCAGGGGTAGGGGAAGGATTTACTTGGTTGCAGGCAGGATTGTTGCACGGCAGCTTCAGCAGCAGCAATTGCTATCCCAGCATCCTCAAGGTGGGCCTGAGTGACGCTGCTCTTGCTTTGGCTTCGCGAGGGGCCATGGGAGCGTAGTTGGCCATCTGAGGAAGACTTGGAGCTGCCTGGGCTACTGTGGGACTTTTCCAAAGGCATCATTTGCATGTCTAGAGGAAGATTAAATGAATGGTTAGTAGTGCTGAAGAGAAAACTGTAGATTAAACAAACCAACCTTTTTTTTTTATTGTTCCGTGTAGCACAAGCTGATGAGCACATGGCAAGGTATGGTTATGAATACCTCCAAGAACTTTAATAGCAATAACTACTTATATGGAATACATTTATATTTAGAAATAATGGATTTTAAGAATGAGTTAAAAGCTATGCATGAGGCAGGTCTTTACCTTTAGATGGATCAGGGAAGATTCCGTGGCTTCTGCTCTTGATTACAGAGTTTTTAGGTGAATCATGACTCCCATCTCCCTGTCCCGGTGCTAGACTGTGACTCATTCCATGTCCCTGTCCAGAACCTGACATGTGGCCATGTCCTTGACCTGACCCAGACCCAGACGGACCTTGGGCAGCATGATGGGCTCTGCTGTGTTCAATGCTTTCACTCTGTTCTTTCAAAGGCAGCCAGCGAGGAATGTTGTCCAGCTGGGAGGTATTTGACAAGTCAATCAGTACCTGAATGACAATAAGAAGAAAAAAAAGGAGCGGTAGTACAAAATAAATTGGACTGTTATCTATACAGATGTACTGACATAAAGCCAAGTTTAAATTTGGTGTTTGTGCGACCTGAGAGATAAAGTTAATGGGTTTGTTGAAAACCTGTTCCAGCAATAAACAAATAAATAAACACATAAATACATAAAATAAAACAGCAGAAACCATTTTCAGTGAATCTTAAATGAATTTCATATCTCCAGACGAAAGTTGCTTACTTCTCCGAGGAAGTCATTGGAGGAGGATCTGTCATAGTCCCACACTGTCACCTCCAGCGTTTTTTTCTTTAACTTGAAAGAAAGAAGGAAGAAGTAAAGAGAGGGTCACAGATTATGTTGAGCCATTCTTTGTGCGCGTGAATGTGTGAGGGAACGAAATGTGTGAGGTGCGAACTTGTTTGTCTGTGCGAATGTGGGCGGATGAAGGACAAGAGAAACAAGCTTATGTACACCGAATTAGCTTTGCCTAAACGAGTGCAGCCACGAATGCAAATGAGGAGGGTCATTTAATCAGCAGGGAAATCGCATGTGTGCAAATACACGCATATATATGTATATATATCTGAAGCATGTTGGAGGAGATAAAAATGTATACACTTATATAAGTATGCAGTACGCTGCACTGTAATAGTGTCTGCCACAAACAAACACAGATGCCTAAGAACAAACAAATGCACCCATATATACCATACTGTAGCAGCCACAGATGAGCACACATGCGCGTGATTACCTAACACTCTTCTATTAGTCTTTTTCCTAAAATGGCATGCAGTTAAGGAGTCTGTGTTGACACTGTGTAAGAGCGAGAATGTCGGCTGTTAACTCGAGGCTTGGGAGCGCTGATAAGAGGTTGCATAGGGATACTGAAAACAGCCGTAGGGAGAAAGTATGAGGACAGAATTCTAAGTGTCGTATAAGAGGCTGAGACTTCCACATCGCCCAGAGAGGCTCGCAGCAAATATAGTAACTACACGAGAGTGACTGTGTGACGACGTTTGTGTGCATGTGTGTTTCAGTGTGAGACGGAAAGAGAGCGTCTGTGCGTTACCTGCTCCAGGTGAATGTTCTTGTAGATGACGGTCTGATTCCATTCTGGGTTCGTGGTCTTTTGGGCATACTTGGTCCTTCTCTTGTTATCAGCACTGATAATTCACGACATTCAGAATGATTGGTCGTTAATAATGCATGATTAAAAATCTCTTCACTGCTTGATCCCATGGCAACATTCACAAAACTGCAATGCTCAGTAAATGGACTGAATCGATGCTTGGAAAATGGTCAATACCCTTTTTTTTTTTTGGAGACACCAGAAAGATCAGAAACAAAGTGAAATGTTTTGTTTTTAAATTCTCTTTTCCGAATAAGATCTCAAAAATAAGCACAGAGATAGAAGCTGAGTAGAAAGTGAGAGAAACATGGAGAGAAAATGCAATGACAGGAGTGCTCTTAAACACTGTGAAATAGAGCAGATAATTGGACGAACAACAGAGGCCACAACAAAAGGATGGTAAACCACTTTGGATGGGTAATTTACACAAAGAAAAAAACAAAACATCAACTGAAAACAAAGATCAGCACCACACTACCTTGCATTCTGGACAACCATGACTTGGCTGAGGGAGTCCAGAAGAGGAAGAGGAGGGCATATATCACAAACAAGAAAAGCAAAAACACAAAATAACAGTCAGAGAAGCTCAAAGAGCTCAAAGAAAAGGCAGTAAAGGATAGAGACCTGAGGCAATCAATATTCTCTTGAGGGTGTATCACTGGTTTTGTGCCTACACAGTTAGATGTGACGTAAGCCCAAAAAGCCTCACGGTGATTACAGGCTCATGGATGAATAAAAAAAAAAATTCCCTACTCTGACCTTTTCCTGAGACACAGCGCCTGTGAACTCTTCCGCTAATGTCATACAGATGCATTTCAAAGTATTCTTCCAATAAAACAGCGCTGGAAAGGTGCTCTCAACGACCTCACATTTTTAACCTACACAGCACGTAGGCTGAGAGAGTGTATAATCTCATAAACAGGCCTGATGGAGACATTATCTAAGAGCAGATATTGTTACAGAGGAGATAATGGCTTTATCGATCCTTTCTCTTGCTATTCAGAAGCTCTTAGGAAGACAGCGGAGCAGACACGGATACGAAAGAGTCTCAAACGGGGGCAAAAAAACAAAAAACCCCAGTGCATGTAAAAAGGAGAAAGAGTAAAAAAAGTGAAGTTGACCGTGTGGATTTGACACATTATAATGCAGCAATGTGGCTAAGGAGCTCCTCTTTTTTTAAAGTCTAACACACCGCAGTTTACTCATGGAGACGAAATCAAATTGAATCGAATTGCTGTAGAAATGACTGCCTCATATCATCATGTCCTGTACTATTCTCTCACACAAACATAAGAAGTTAGTCAATGGCATACAGCAGAGTCAGTACAGAGTCAGAAAGAAACAGAGGGGCAGAGAAAACAATACAGACACACAAGTAGAAAGACAGACAAAGACCACACACTAGTAAACACTCAGACATACTAAAAGCTCACCCTCTCCCAGGTAAAAGGTAGACCTTCACAAAAGGGTCGGAGTAACCGTCGTTGTCCCTCGGGGCCAGGTTTCGTGCCTGCAGGACGTGGACGATGAGGTTTCCCAGATTTCTGTCATAGTTGATCTGCAGCTGTTTGAAACAGAGTAGAGGAGGCTCTGTGAGAGAAACCACGAGGCTGCGAGAGTTCGTCCCTTTAGAATTAAAAGGTTCTATCTGACATTTCTGACAAAATTGACTTATTCTCATATTCTTATTCTATGATCCCCTATCAACAATATGTAGGAGTTTTTTTTTCTCCTCTTATATACAACTTTGGCTGTTTTATTCACAAAACAAAATCAAGCTCTAACTTGGTTTTATATAATATCTCAAAACTGGTCAGAATGCAGGTAGAACCTTATAATTGTAAGGTGACAATTATCTTAATGTTTGTTGTATGTGTGCGTCTGTTTTGTTAACCTGTATTTCTCCTGTGATGGGATGAGGCATCTTCATCCCCTCTGTTGCCTAAAAATAAATAAATAAATACATAGCGGTCAGGGCGTGCAGCAATTTCAAATTGATTGGTCAGTGATTTGTCAAACACAGACAACAGTGATAAACCTGTCTGTCCCACAATGATCATAGCAGACCTCAGCCATTACCTTGGGATTAAATTGCAGTAAATATTAACATAGTACTCATGAAAGGGCTGTGCTTGTAGAATGGGCGCTAACATTTTTCACTGACTCTGTGCACCTTGGGAGAAACTGACTATCTGAGTGGTGTGTTTCACTGGAAAGTCCACCAGTGTAGTGCGAGAGTGTTAATTAGTTTAGTGATTGCTTTATTACAGCATCAGACTCTGAAATTGGGGTTTGATAGTTAATTATCCCCGCTGACCCTACATGTGGATGCTAGGATGGTTGAAGCAGTCGGCTGCGCTGCACAGAGGGAGAGATGGGAAAATCATTGTCTGGTATATGATATGAGGAGAGTGAGGCGTGTTACGTTTGTCTAATGCAGTGCGTTTGGTCTAACACAGTGCAGGTCTTCACTTCAGCGGTTTAAAGTAACTCAATTTCACAAAAATGTCTATTCTAGTTAAGACTCACACTGTTATTTACTCCACTGTGTGATATGTTGCACATTGTAACACAAATCAAACTAGCCATGGTGCGTTGTGGGTCACACAGCATTCTTCAGGGTGCAGTTTAAAAGGTTCTTAATAATTAATTACTAAGACATTTATTCCATGAAATATTAACTTGTTGATAACCTTTTAAAAATATATTTTTCTTATACTCACATTGGCTCAGCTGTTCAGTTGTGAAGAATGTGTGTGAGGTAAGCCATCAGAAAGCATGTTAATGAATCAAATCCACTACCTTGTGGCGCTGCTTCTTGCTTATGGCGGGGGATGCAGGCTGGCCAGGGCTTGGCACCCCACTGGAAGCAGCTGATCCAGTACCAGAGTGGAGGAGGGCAGAGCGCTCCAGTGCAGAGAGGACCCCAAGGCCCCCAACTCCTGCTCCGACCATACCAGGCGCCTGCTGCTGGGACACCTTCTGCAGCTCTGCAGCCAGCTGCTTAGGATCCACACCAGGGGAACGCTGTCCACCTACAGAGACAAGAGTGCAGTGACACGCATTGTATTTATGTGAGGTAGATACACAGGTGCATGCAAGTATGCAGACATAGCAGCAAATTCTTTTACTGTACATACCAGCCTTAAGCTGGACATGGTGCTCCAGGGCTTGTGGGTGCTCGGGGTCAGACAGCATGTTAAGGTCACTGTGTGGATCCATACAGGTAATTTTAAATGTAATAACAACCAGTGTAACATAGGAGTAATCAGTAATAGAGTGGATAGTTGACAGATGAAGGGGTGTGGAATGACTATAAGGGGAAGGACAGATGAGAGAAGGTGTTCATGGCTGCAGAGTCACCATTTTTGTGACTAAACATGTAGGAGTTTCAGTGGGACAGAAGGATAAATGACGACAGATGTTACTCACAGTCTCACACACAGCTCCGCCTCTGCACATGGCTGGCTCATGATAGACTGCACTTCCTCATAAGTCTTTCCTGTTAGAGGGACTCCATTCCACTCCAACACCTGCATTCCTGTAATAAAATGAAGGCGCAGAATCAGCGAACATCCCTCGTCTCTGCATATTAAATGTGTTTAAGAACAGAGAGTGCAGATTTTATGCTCACAGGACAATAGTAATAGCAAAAACAAGTCACTCGAATTAAATCTGCCTTGATACTTGTTTCACAGTTTGGTTTATGCATTGGCTTAGTTAGAATTACACACCAAGCACAAGAGCAAGAAACGAGTTTTGCAGGTAATCGTGGAGCACGTATTGTAAAACCACAGCAACAGCACAAGAAACTGAGATAGTGATATTGAAATGTGTATAATAATCATGTAATAAACAAAACAAATCACAGCAAACTCAATTGTCAACCCAAGGCCTGAACTATATGAGGCCTCACTTACACAACTGAAACCTGGTCTTCAGATTAGGCTTCTGCTTGCGAAGCAACTCACCAGCCGCTGTGACAGTAAAGGCTCAAATTAATAAGAGCACAGCCTTATACATGAGTCAGTATTCTTATTATTATTTTAGATTATCCCCTCAGTTCTCTCAGTATAATCTGTATCCACCCCCACTTTAGTTCACACTGCACCCGAAGGCACGTTCTGCTGCCAGTCTCCTTTTCTGTGGAACATAAACATCACATTTATGTAGCATCCACCACACTCTTGGAATTAAACCAGCCAATATACAGTCTTGCCTTTTTTCTCTTCTTTTTTAAACAGGACAAAAAGAGAGGCAAGTATATCAGAATTAAATGTAATAAACTAATATTAAAGAGAAAAGCTACAACCAATTATGTCATAAAAATACACAAACTGGTGGAACTGCAATCAATAATTAGGCTCTTCTTTTTCTAAAAAAAAAAAAATGTCATCGGAGCATAAATCGTTTGAAATTCCAACAACTAAAAGAACAAATTTAGCCATTTGTTTTTTTTATTGCATGTTAATTCATTGTGTGTCCATTTGTCTGTGCTTGCCTTTGTGTATCTGGATGTTTACAGGGATGCTAAATATAGTCTAATGACTAACACAGCCCACTGATGTGGAGGGTGTGTTTGTGATGTGTGGAGGGAAGAGATGACAAACCAGCACACAGAAGGCTACAGCAGTCTGTCACATCTCCATCTGGAGTGACTTAGGCACGGATGTTTACCGGAGGCATAAATTGCTCTGAAATCATTAACAGTTTAAAAGCATCATGATCACGACCCTCAAGGGTCTCGCGTCTCTTCATCATTCCGCTCTTACCCTCCACAACTTTTCCCGTTTGTTCTGCCACACCACCAGGGATGACCTTGGCAATGTAGGCTCCAATCTCTCCACGACTCCCTGGAATGTCCTTTCCCCCTACAACGCGGATGCCAAGTCCGTTCCCTGAGGTAAAAATAGGGATGCAAATCCCAATTACAAAAACACAACTGAAAAACCTTGTGTGACACTGTATGTCTGCAATTTTGTGTTAGCCTTGTACCTGACACACTGGGGTCCTTCATGTCTCTCTGAAGCTTGACGCGAGTGTGAGGGAAGCCATAAGGGATGAGTTTCATCTGAGAATCACAGCAAGAAAGAAAAAAAACATGCTTGATTACAGAAATCATTTCAGGTTTACATATCATGAGCCTGATGTGATGATTTAGGCAAAAATATAACTTTTGTTAAAAAATGATTTAGGCTATTATTTTAAGGAAATGAAGCAGGGACTGAAAAAAGAGCGAAGCTGAACGTTAACTTGAATCACACCTGTCTCCTGTCTGACATGCTCCCACTCTGAGGATGTCCCTCCCTTGGCTTATCAAACCAATCTGTGTCCTCCCTTCTCAGGTGGTAGGCTAGACAAAGAGAGGAAGTCATTACAATCTGTGCACATGCATGAGGGATAGAATCACTGTTAGCTTGATAACTCTCAGCCTTAAGCATGAAAATGACTACTTGGGCTGACAGCAATCTAGTGATCAAGCTTTGAAAACTTTATATCAGAAAGTTTGTCACACATCCACCCCTACTTTCTACAGTGCAGGAAGATCTCTGATCTGTCCTGACTAGATAGGTGAAAGCAAAGGAATAGAAACTCTGCTCCACCATATCCATGACAACTGTGAGATCAGATGACTATTGCAAACACTAAATGAAGTATGAACAAATTTCAAGTTTGATAAAAGTTTGATATGCTGTCGATGCATGGAAAATATTTTTCCTGCAGCACTGTGTATTGTAAACACCCCTCACCCCCCCCTCCCCATCATAACTGAAAGTATTTTTAAGAACTAAAAGAATAAAAATATTGAGCGCTATAGCAATGACCCTGCTCAGTGGGAAGTCATTTAGAAATGTTGCTTTGGTGTTAATTGTAATAGATTTCCAACAAGGATAGAATTTTATCAGTTATGACAATTTTTTTATGTCTTGTATAATGCACTTCTTGAAAGCATTAGGTCTTATCTGCAAAAAACTTTTCTTTTCTCATATATGTGGAATGAGTATACAGTGGCAACACTGGCTTTCAAGATTCTATAAAAGATCACAAAATGCTTTGATATTTGTGTTTTTGGTAACACTTAAGCACAATACACATGATTTTCTTCAGTGCATGGACATGAATACTGGAAATGGGTCTGATATGCTTACAAAACCACAGTGCAAAACATTCCTGAATGATGTATAACTGAAGCCTCTGCAATATATGACACATAAAAGATATCGAGTGTCATTAAGATGGGGTTCATACCAGCATGGAACTGACATGTCATCCACTAGAGACTCACTAAATGATATGTATTGTATACGGCTGTGAGGTGAGTCATTCCAGAATGAGTCTGGTATGTTTACAAACTCAGCCAGAGAAGTGAACCATTCAGAACCATGATGTGCGGCATGGCGGCATACAGTCTCTAAGTAACTACATGAGAATTGTGACGCCGTCTCACCTTCTATATTCCAGTTTGGGCCTCCAGCTGTGGCACAAAGTTATATGTTTTTTAAGACATGTGTTCAACACACGTTCATTCTTCTCACAAGCTGCAGGAACTAGACTACTGATGCTGAGATTTGTACTGCGAGTAGGCTAAAATTCAGCACATGCACTGAAAGCAATAGTAAGAAATGCATGCTCTACTGCATTTACTAGCCTGACAGACAGTTCACAAATTTAAGCAGAAGCACTTTGAAAAAAAAAATACCCAAACAAAACATGTAAGATGTTTTTAGAGGGGAAAGCCATACGAAGATTGAGCCACAATATCATGAGAGGCAAGAACTTTATTAACTATGCTGTAAGATACTCTACCGTGTCTGATACTTTCATGAAAGATTCTGGCATCATCTCTGTTCAAAGCCAACACGGACTCACATTGTGCTGCAATTAAGGCAGATGAACACTTTTTATGTAAGGTCAGGGCAAATGAATTTACACTAATTCTTCATAATTGGCCATGAAACAAGTGTTGTTGTTTTGGCCTATGATGCTTATCTGACAATTAATGTACAGTAAATTATATCAGATCCATACTGTACTTTTTAATGTTACTTGTTACTACTTCATATATAAGATACTTACCAAATTAAAGCTCTCTAATTATAAAAGCACTGCATTCACCTAAGCTAATGGGACACTACCAATCCCACCCTTATGGAAATGGAGATAGTGCATGTCAATATCTGCTGTCAATCACCAGGGGACACAGACGTCTCACACTGCAATGAGACATCCACAACAACAATCGACAAGCAGAAAACATTCATTTTATTAAGATGGAAATGGAAAACAGATGTACATGCAAGAATGAAAACAAGGTCAAAGTAGAAAATGAAAGATTACAGAAACAAAATTTAACACAGTTAACACAAATTAGACAGTTTTATACCAAATATCTTTTTTTAAAAGTATACATAACTGCATGGTAGCCGCTTTATACAAAGCTACTGCATTACGGCTGATCTATATAAACCAGCCAGCAAATATGAGAATTACTAAATTGGCATGTCATCGGCTTAGCAATTTAGTTAGACAGAATGGAACATAAAAAACTGCCTGCAGAACCTGCAGAACACTCGGGTACATCACCATGATTCAGCAATATTCCTTTAAACTTGCTGCTGTTAGCTGTTCTCCAAAACAGCTAAATGGGTGCCTTAAAAACAAATAAATGTATTTCTGAGGCAATGACCTACTTCTCTCAGACACTATTTTGCCCTGCAGATTGTGTGTGTGTGTGTGTGTGTGTGAGAGAGAGAGTATGAGTGTGTTTGTGTGAAAGGGATGTCCCTAGATACATCTTGTCATACCTTCATGTACCGGTCCGTGCTCGGTAGCTAAGGCAGCTTCCAGATTGTCTACACAGAATCTCAAATAGTCAGCACCATTAACCAAGCATGTATTTTATTTATGTATGTGTCATGTAGAGCTTTCCATGATCGATGATTATGAAGGACACCACATATGAGAACACTAAATACTACATTGTTGCAGCTTAATATCATTTTTTTATCAACATTATAGAATACATAATTTAAATATGTGTAATATCACAAAACTATATCTTGTATATAATTTTATCTAGAAATTTTTGTGCAATTTCTCAACAAAAAAAAAGTGCCCAGTGAAGGTTGCAAAATATTGCTCAGATTTTTAATGTAATTTAAGCTCTCCCAAAAACATAAGGCAGCTGTATTGTGGTCAGTATGCCTACTTATTGTAATCTAATCTAACCTTAGAAGAACTGTTGGGTTCTTAGAGTAGATTTATTGGTGAAGAAATGAAAGCAAAACAAACAAACTAAAAAAAAAACAAACCCAAAAGCCCCAGCAAGGTAATGAAATCACAAAAATAAAAGATGGAAAAAAGTGACATACATAAACTCGGGCAAAGAGTGTTATGTATCGGTGAGAAAGATAATTAAAAGAAAGGAAAAAGCATGCAAACATGTTAATGTTACATTTATCGTGACAGAGGGAAATATTGTAACAAACAACAATAATAATTATCTGGAGAACTGATAACTGAGAAAGAAACAGATAATCCACAAAGTCAATACGACCACTCAGCATTAGCATGCATGACAAGCAGGTCGATACAGTCGAACTGTTGAAGCAGTCTTAGGCTCCATTTACCTTCACTGTCAGACATGGCACCTTGCAAGTCGTCCATGATGAATGCGATGTCTCGATCATAGCCTCGTGTCCGAGATTCCTCCCTCATATGTTGCTGTACCTCTGGGAGGGAATGGCTCGACCCAAATTGGTCCCTGGAGTCAGCGGAAATCGGAGGGAGAGGACCAGCTGAAGCTCTAGCCATACCCATAGGCTGCCCCACTGGACTCAGAGGACTTTCTTCCTCTGAGTTTTGAGCAACAATGGGGATACGTCCACGGCTTTGGCTTATAGGTAAACTAGTGGGTTTTGCTCTGGCCACCCCAGGGGCAAATGCCGCATCCAGGACCTCTCCCTCTGATTTAAGTCTTAGTGAAGAACTGGACAAGTCCCGTTTGATAGATAGATCCAAACCATAGACAGAAGAGGGTCGGGAGGAGGGGCGAGAACGGGTACCACTTGGGTAGGTGCCATCTTCATGGGCAGTTGCTCTGATAGTGGATCCAAGTCCAAGAGACTGGCCAAGATTAAGAGAACCAGACAGGTTGGCCCCCAAGGAGGAGCCTAAATATTTTTGCTGCTCAGACAAGTTTTTTCTTAGCCCAAACGTAATCTCATCCTGAAGTAGCCTAGCCCTGGCAGCTAGACTGGACACAGAGGATGCTCCGGATCCCATGTAGTTACCATATTCAGGCTCAAGATCCCTACTCTCCTGAATTGGGGAAAATTTAGTGATTGCCTTAGGGTCTATAAGGGCCTTTTTGCTCTTCATCTGTTTCTGGTAAAGCATAGCTGCTGGGAGTTGTTTTGCAGCCTGTTTTTCAAGGGTGAGCCGACCAATGCTATATTTCTCTCCTTTAGGGAAGTGGCGAAAATTGCTTTCACTTGGGAGATACTGTGGTAAGCCCAGGCCAGTTAAGTGTTCGAGACCCTCAGTTCCTCGTCTGAACTCTTGCTTGATCTGCTGCTTCAGTAGCTTCAGCTCATAAGGTTCCTCCATAGTGTCATCTTCTCCTTTGCCATAACTCTGAATCCGAGATGAGCCTAAAAATTCTGCCACCTAAAAGGAAAAGAAAATACCACATTAGGTATTTTCTAAACAGCAAAGTCACACATTTTCTTTAAATTACAGAGCACACAACAAGAATTACTGGATTATTAGTATTTAGCTGAGAAGATGAAGAAAGCAGAAACTATAGAAAAAGGTCACAGTATGGGATTTACCTCTGCGGTGCGCCTGAGTCTGTCTGCCTTGGATAACTCCTTATCAGGCAAGTTGAATCCAGAACCCAAACCAGTATTGCTTAGCCCTGTTGAAGCCTTGGTGAGCTCCCCTATGTCTTCTATTAGCACGTAGTTCCTGGCATTATGGTGGTCAATATCAGCATAGAAGGAATCTGCAGAAATGCTAGACATGGGACTAGAGGCCATGCTCCTCTCCTCAAGTCCTAACCTCAAGTCCAAGCTGCCATACTTCCCCCCTAGGTGAGCCACCCCATAGCCACTTTCTGTGGAAGTTGGTACAATGAGCAGAGGCTGGTTGCGTATCACCTCATAATTAGTGGTGATTTTAGGCTCTAAATCTGATAGGGTGGTTTGGCGTTGCTTTCCCTGCTGCAGGAGCAGAGCATGCTGGTAGCTGCCTGGCTGAGCCTGGGCATGGGAAAGGGACATGGTTGGGTAAGGAGACACCTGTTGGTGGTAAAGTGATTGTTGCTGATACAGGTTCTGTTGGGTGTAGTGGCTGGTAGTTTGGGTCTGGGGAACATACTGAGCATAGTGAGAGTAGGGACTAGTCAGCGTGTTGTACTGGGAGTCAGCTTCTGTCTGTGGGGGTATGAACTGGTCAAATTCCGACTGAGGAGCCGTCCGTGGTCTCTCAAGACCATCACCTCTGGCCTCCCGGATGTTGCTAACCTCACTGTCAGACATGTAGTCTCTCTCCTCTGCCACACCCTGGAGGTAGGCCCTTTCTCTCTTCTCTCTCTCTTTCAGCAAGGCCTCCTTACGGCGGTTGATACCCATCTCCAAGTACCTGGAATAAATTTTAAAAATACACCCTTGTTTTACAATTTATGCGTTTGAAGTTCAAATAAAATACGGTTTCTCACACATTAATACCTGTTACTATGTGTGAGTGTGGAGAAGACTCAGTGAGAGATGTCAAGGCAGCCTTTTTGCCCATAAGCTATCAAGGCAAGAATGATGCAGATGAATTAGGAAGAATGATGACATGAGATGGAGTGATGCAATGCAATTCATTTCAACCAATATCTGATATTTTAGCTATTTCTTAATCTAATACGGTAATCAAAGCATTGGTAAGACCTATATCCTAAATTGCGATGTTAAATGGATTAAATGTCTCTCACCGTAGCTTGGCATCGATCTCCTTTTCCTCTTCATCTAGCTCAGCCTGTTTCTTTCGAAGTTTAGAAGATTCTCTCTCCACCAGATCAAGCTCCTTGTCAATGTCCTGCAGAATCTTTGCCCGGGCCATAGTTGTACTACGGGCTAGACGCCGACGAGCAGAGTTGGTGCTGTAGCCTGACCGTCCTGAGAGAGAGTCATCCTCAGGAGGGGGATCTGGCAGCGTCCTCTTTACCTTCTTACCTGTACTAGAGGGAGATGGTCGGCCCTAGAATAAAACAAATAAATGGATAATCAGTCAGTTCCTTACTTTGCTGTATACGTTCAAAACAATTGGCCAAACAATTATTATATACGTGATATGACTTACAGAATAGCTGTCTGCATAGTATCCACCCATCCTGTCTTCTGTGGAAGGACTAAGGGATTTGGGATCAGATAGAGATTTCTGGCCAGCCTTTAATACCCGAGGACCAGAGGAAAATCTGGTTGGGTCTGCAGTCAGCATTCTTCGCCCTCCAAGTGATTTTTCTGGTGACAGTGGAGAAACTGCAGTGTAGAAGGTTTTGGACTTAGAGGGGACATCTGCTGAGAGGTGTGTGCTGTAGCCAAACTCAGTGGGTCCATGTCTTCTGTCAGAGTCTGTCTGACAGCTCAGGCTTCCACCTCTCTGAGAATTCTCTGGAGCTGATATATGCTTAATGATTTCTACTTTTGTGTCCATCTGAACATGAGGTCGTTTGATAGTTCCAGAGTGATCAGTCTGGACAGATATCTCTGCTACTGTCTGGATAGCAATGCTAGAGACCTTGGAGCCATGTTTTCCTTCACCGCTATGCTTTCGAGAGCGTCGTCGAGCTTTTGTGGGAGCATCCCATTCATCTTGGTCCTCATCGTCAGTCTGAGCTGAGCTGTCAGTATTTCTTTTATTCTTCTTCCTCCTTCCCACGTGTTGTTTCTCTGCGGAGTCTTCATCATCTGTCTGCACGCCACTATCAATAATCTTTTTCCCTATGTCCTGATCAGCTTTAAGCTTAACTAAATCTTGACTTTCTTCTATGTGTGTCCTGGCAGATGGAGTTGTAGACTCATCTCTGACTGGCCAGTACTGGCCACTGTCCCCTACACCTGCATATTTAGCATCTAGGAGGTTTCCAGTGGGGCCAGAGCTGCCATAGTGCTCATCTAGCTGGCGCTGGAGCTGCAGTTGGAGTTGCTGAATCTGCTGCAACTGCTCTTTCTGCTGTGCATAGGTCTCCTGCTGAGCCACCATGTGGGCATGATGCTCTTCTTCTTGCTGCAGGAGAAGTTGCTGTTTCAGAGCTTGAAGTTCCTCAAGCTCCCTTTGGACCATAAGCTGTTCCTGTTCTCGATATCGTTGTATTTCTTGCCTTTCCCATTCCAGCTCCTCTGCAAGACATAATTGCTTAAGCTTCTCTAGCTCTAGAAATTCTCTCTCCATCTGATACTGGGCCATCTTGGTGTTATCTAAGCCAGGGAATATTGGAGAAGAAGCTAGGGCATCCAGAGAAGCAGCGATTGCTTCCAGAGTGGCATCTGAGTACATGTCTGGATATCCAGTTATGATGTCAGCCAAAGCTGTAGGCAGAAACTCTTTAGGAAGTCCAGTGTCAAAAGGAATTATCTGTCCTGGGTCTGTAGTGGGAATGAAGCCATATGGATATGGCAGCGGCTGGCTGTGGACTATTGATGTAGGTGTTAAGGTTGTGCTAAAGACGGAACCCGGTTGAGTTGTAATTGCATATGTGGATGGAACAGGAGCAGCAATTGAGGAGTAAACTATTCCATCTGATGTTCTCAGAGCATTATTTACACCAAACCCAGTGGCGGTGATCTGGGAGTATGGAGCAGTAGTCATCAAAGGGTAGATGCCAGTCGCTTTGCTAGTGTAGTCTAGTGCTTTACCTGCCATAATAAAATATATATTTTACTCTTCCAATAACTTCTAAATTTTAAAACAAATGTTCATGCAATTTGGATTTAAAAAATAATTTACACTGCACATGCACATCTGTAGTCATTTTGGCTAGCAAGACGCAAAACCAAAATATTGAGGAAGCACACGCAGGCAAACACATGCATCTGTATGAAAAAAAGGGGAAAAAAAACAAACAAAACAAAGGTTAATGTTTAATGAAATCATGCATATTAAACAGCAAAGCAAATGAAAGTTTGTGAAAAATGTAAATAAAAACTGCAAAAAATGTATAAAATATAGATGTATTTATATGTACTATAGCTACTGGAGATTTTTTTTTAAACAAAACTGTTTCCTAATTTGCTTGGTAGAATTTTAGCTGGTCATCAGTTCAGAGCATTCTTTGTTATTATTATTTTTTTTCATTATGTGCTAAAGGATAATAAGTGTACTGTTCAGGATTAATGCTGCCTCCACAAATGAAGCACCATTAGAAGATTAGTGCACACACTGTAACCCATATTATAGTATGTGCACGAATGCACCCTGTAACTGTACAGATGTTTGCTTTGGAAGTGTGTACTAAAAACAAGCCAGATGGTCCCTGCTTGCTTCTCTGTAATTATTGTGGGATCTTTACCTTATAATAAAAAGCGCCTTGAGGCGACTGTTGTGATTTGGTGCTGTATAAATAAAACTGAATTGAATTACTTTAGAGGACACAATTTATATACTCTCCTGTATAAATAAATGAAAATTGCCATATATCATTAATATGTTTAATTAGTTTCTGTTTCAACTATTGATATGATAGTTTTGGAAACGGGTGTGATACCCTTCAAATCAAAGCATTCTGTTTTAATTTCAATTTTACACAATGTCTCAGCTTCTTTGGAAATAGTGTGCACGGAATAATGAAATACTAAACCTCCAGAGAAATTAACTGTTTATCTTTAAAAAAAATTTAGCTGTAAGAATGTACTACTGTATATGTCAAAGTGCAGAAGTATTTTGTAATAGAAATTTTTAAAATCTACTGAATCAAGCCAATGCAAGGCCACAACACAAAAGTAAAAAGATAAAACGTGCAGAAATAGTCACATACTCACCAGCAGAAAGTTTAGCTGCAGTGAGGTCTATAGCGCCATCTGAAGAGCCCCTGAGGTAGTCAAAGTCACTTTTGGGATCATAGGAGAAGAGTTCTGCCTCTGTCAGGTTGGTTTCAGACACTGAGGCTTTCATGCCATTAGTTCCTTTGACAACATAGAGTCCAGCATTATCATATTGATAGTGGTCAGGCCTATAACCAGAACCATCAGGCTGGTTTGTAACTGGAGGCTGTGTTCTGCAGGATCCTGTAAATGGTAGCTTGTAAATTACATCACAGCACACACTTCGCCTTCCAGCTGTAAGGTCCATTGGAGTGCCTTCATCCTCCACAACAGTGGTCACCGCTCCTGGGCTTGTACCAGACAGTGTTACCATAGCTCTCATTGGTTTGTAGTTTGTCAGATCCATGGCCCCTGTGGCCTCTAGAGAAAGGACAGGCCCTCCATTGCTGAGAACTGCAGGGGCTGATGTCAAAGTCTGTTTTCCTCCAGAGGACACAAGAGCTTCAAAGGAAAGATTAATTGGTATGTCTTGAGCTGTGGACACAGCACTCACAATGGGCTGGGAGTTCACAGGTCTGTATACAATCTGTGCTAGTGGCTCAAATGGTTTATATGTTGTGAGAGGCAGTGGCAAAGACGTAACAGGACCCTGCAAATCAAGTGGTTTCTCAGCTGGAGTGTTGCTATATGAAGCAATGGTAGCTGTGCAAGTGACAATTGTGATGCTGTCTGTGACGACGGAGAGAGTGGTTGCAGGGGTTATTGCTGCACTAAGATTTACTATCTCAGGCTGTACTGCTGTAATTTGACGGCCACTAGAGTCGCTTGAAAAAGATTGTCGACATGACTCGGGTGGAGTCAGGTCCATGCCTTGCTCAGTCATCTTTATGCCAACCTTCATAGTGCGTAAATCAATAACATCACCAGGATAAAGTATTTTACCATTCTGTTTGGGTACAGGTTGGACTTTAGCTATGTCTGGTTGTATAGTTATTGCTACACTTGGCGGAGGGACCTGGGGCAGTCTTTCATGGACAACAGAAACAGTGGTCCTCTGGACCTCAGTGGTAACCACTTGAGTGACTAGGCTAGGCAGGCTCTCAGGTGGCTGGCTTGAGGTGGAAATTGAAGATGAATACATATGGCTCAAACTAGAGACCACCTTTTCTGCTCCCCTAATCTCTTGGCTCTCAATAGACTCTTGTTGAATTTTAGTGATGGTGACTGGAGCTGCAGATACACCCTGTGGAATGTCTTGCACTGTAGGCAGTGAGGTCCTTCTGGCATATTCGTCAGTGGTTATTATATCCAGAGGGTGGTCATATTCTGATGAATAAGTCAATACATGTGGTTGGTGTTCTGGAATGTGTTCTCTCCTGTAGGGGATCTGAACAGCATAACCATCATTCGAATCGTCTTTTTCAGCTGGCAGGTTTACTACCTGTGCTAATGGATAGGGTTGCTGCATGGTTCTGGATTCTCTTCTGGTGGCAGCAAAGGCCTCAGCTGTAATCACTTGTGTGGGTATTTCATAAGCTGCAGGACAGGTAAATCTCTCACTTGTGGTATATGGTGGCTGTACTGTGGATGATAGGGATGTCCTCCTCTTATGGGTGGTTTCCTCAGTTGTAAAAACTGGCATCCCGAGTGCTACCTGAGGTTGAAACACTGACAATGGTACGGAAGTTGCTATTATACCAGGCTCCTTAGTTATAATTTGTGTGGGAGGCTCAAATCCACGTTGCGATGCCAATGGTGCCACTGAAGGTGCCATCACTGAGGATGTAATTCCTTCACAGACCCGTGGAATATATGACACAGGAGGTATATCTGGCTGTGTAACTATTTGTTCAACATCCATGAAAACAGGTGATGGTGTTAATTCACCAGTTGTAAAAGTTATCATCTTAGCATCTGTAGTTAATGGCATTAACTCAGCTTCTTCAGGTGTTGGGGTAACATCACTTATCACAGGTGGAGGGTGAGGTAGTGGATGCACCATTGCTATCTCTGGTATTCTAACAGCTGAGTCAGTTGTAATAACTTCTGTGGGTGCTTCAGACTTGGTAATGAGGGACACCCCTTCAGCAACAAGACGTGGTTGCCAAGTAGGTAGATGCTCGGTCACTATAGGTAGAACTGGTGAGGGTTCAGAAATGGCCCAGCTATTGTTAAAAACTGTGGGCAATTCTTGATCTTTAGAATGAGTCACTGCTTCAGCTACTGTAAGTGGATGTTCAACAGGAAACTGCAGACTCACTTCTTGTACTAACGATCTTAGTGGAATTGCCTCTGTGACAATGACATCAGTAGGTACATCATAATGTTTATGTGGCATTTCAATTTCTGTTGCAGCTTGTCTATCAGTAACAGTTGCAGATGGTATATCTTGGAAGAGACATGTGTCTAAAGATACTCCAGGGTGCAATGAAGTAGGAAGAACTTCAGTCACAGGCTCTGGCTGCACAGGTACTATTGGTTTGGGAGCCTCAGGAACCAGTGCTTCACCTGAACTTACTGAAGGAACTGTTATGACTTCTGTAGTTATGGCTTGGACTGGCTGAATAAAAACCTTTGGCTCTGGGGGCATTATGATGACCTCAGACAGTGTATTAGGTTGAGATAGTGGTGGAACCATTGGTTGCTGTTGTTGCACAAATGGTTTCTTAATTGGAATAGGTACAATATGTGCTCGGACAAAAGTGTCCTCACCTGATGGCAATGTGTTGATATCAATTACAGGAAGTGGTGGTTGCACTTCAGAAGGCACAGTGTCTGTCCTAGCTTGGATTTCAGCTACTACTACCGCAGAGGTTGTCATTTGTTCAGTGACAGTTGAGGCTACAGATATTGGAGGTGGCTGCCTTACAGTGGGGACAGAGGCTCTCCTAACTGTAGCCTGTGCTGAGAATGCCTCAGTGGGTGTTTTCTGCTCTGACGGTGTGGTCCGTACCCCTGATACTTTTGTGGAAGGAATGGATCCTCTTCTTACAGGTGCTTGGACAGTTATGGCCTCTGTTGGTGAACCAGGTTCAGATGGAAGAGTTATCACCACATAGGTTTGTAAACATTTCACATGTCTAGGAGATACAGGTGATTTAGGAGATGTTGAACCCAACTTAGACTCCACAGGTCGTGTCAGGCTAAGTGATAGAGCCTTTGGAGGTTCTTTCATCCTTGGGAGGGTTGCTGCTTTGGGAGCTACAGGAGGTGGCTTGACACTCTCTCCTGGTTTGTGACTGAAAACCAGTCCAGCTGGAATTGATACAGGTTTAGGTGGTATGGGTGGAGGAGGCTTGGTAGTTAGACTAGGAGTAGAAGTTGTAGCAGAAACTGCTGTTACTTTTGCTTTAGCAGTTGTCACTGGAGTGGGAACTGATGGCTTGGGATAAACTGTTGGTTTGGGTAAAGTTGAAGGAGGTGTTGGACTTAAATCTGAAATGGTTACTTCTACTGTGTCTGCAACGTTTGCCCCCACTATGGGTTTAGGTGGAAGTGGTGGTGCTGAAACTTCCTGCACTGCTGACACCTTAGTGGGCAGTGAAGCTATATCTTTTCTGGATACATCTAAGGCAGACTGTGGGGGTACGTGACTACCATATGGCGCAGAAGCAGTGTAAGATATTGACCCTGTGCTAGGTATACCTTGGTTTGTGGTTTGTTCAAGCAAAGCTTTGTTTTCCACACTGGGGACTATGATAACTACATGCCCTTGCCTATTTGGTGTTACTAACTGAGATACAGCTCCACCGTCTGATTGCATAATGTCCATTCTTGGTTGTATATCCACAACTACTGATTGCATTGGCTGTCCAGTAGCTATGGTTCCCATTGATGATGTAGTCTGGATGACATGCTCAACAGTCTTTACAGAAGGCAGGTCTGTGTTAGTCTCAGGTAATGATACTGAAGTAGATCGAGGGGGAGGAGGAGGTGGGACCTTCTTTTTGACTATAGTAGTTGATGCTGCTGAAGGCATCTGAGCAGTCTGAGTCAGAGGGGGGACTACCACTGGGCTCACTGATGGGATAGCTGATTGTACAGGGACCGAGTGCACCACTTTAGCTTCAGCTTGAGCTGGGGTAGTAACAAGTGCTGAGACTGGTAATGGGGGTTGTGTTGAAACTGGAGCTGTAGTTGAAACCAGGTCAGGCATCTGTACTACAACTGGCCCAGGGCATGAGGATGGAGTGACAGTGGCAGAAGTTGGAGCCGAGACTGTAACAGGTTGTGCTGCGACTAGGGCTGTACGATGGACTGAGACAACAGAAGGTGCTGGAGTTGGTGCAGAGACCTGTGAAATAGCTGGAATGTTGACAGGCACCTGAGATGGAGATGAAACCAAGTCTGGCATTTGGACCACAACAGGTGCAATGACTCTAGGAGTCTCAACTTGAACAACTGTGGTTGTTTGAGCTTTGGATGGAGTAGACACCACATCTGGTATTGTAACTATAACTGTGACCGGAGAAGAGGAAGACACTAAGCTTTCATTAGATGGTACCGCTCCATTTGTGTCAAACAGTGATATTTCTGGAGGTGATTGTGTTTTAAATGAAGTAGGAGGTGTTGGTGTAGACAGCGGAGTTGAATCTGATGAAAGAGGTGTTTGAGCCTGGAATGGAGATGAAGATGTAGCATTAGAGGCCAAACTAGAATCTGGACTAGCTGGTGAAGTTGGAGGTGACATTGGTGATACAGGGGAAGGTGTAGTGGTCAGTTCTGGGGCTGATATTGGAGCTGGAATAGGTTTTGGCTCTGGAATTTCACAGATTACACAGATAGGCTCCATTTCAGGAGTTTCATAAAAAGGTGGGCTGATGCATGGTTCCTCCTTAGTCTCAGAGTCATCACTCGGGGTAATGTCTGAGGAAATACCAATGCCATATTCATCTGCAAGACTGTCATCCTCTTCCTCCCCAGATGAACACTGGGTAATCTTGAGGTCCGGTATAGGGAACAATGCCTTTCTTAGGGCAGGATCTTGTGGAATCATAGGCCTAACAAAGCTGATAGCCCCACTGGGAGTACTGGGGACAACAGATACCTCAGGGCGCTTAGGGGGTTCAGAAGGGCGTGGAGGGGCTGGTCGTTTCTTTTTCTTCACTGACAGGTCACTTGAACTTTCAGTGCCTATAAGAGGCATATCAAGTTTTTCAGTTGGGGATGTCTCTTCTATGATCACTATACAAGTCTCAGCTGTTGATGTAGAAGATTCCATGGCATTTTGGGCCTGCTGAAATTCATGCTCTATCATCATTAACTCTCTCTTTTTTTGCATCATCTCCTCATAAACCTCCTCAGGAGACCTGAGTTTTTTGACAGAATCAGAGACGGAATCATTTTGGGGTTCTTCCTGAGATTCACTGATATT
>VOQJ01011864.1:10147-29301 GCA_015052665.1 Apistogramma diplotaenia | reverse complement strand
TTCATTTCAGGCTCCTCAACTAAGGATTCATAAAGATAGTCCTCTATTGCCATTCCTCCATAGAGTGGCTCAATATCAGGTGGACTCTCTCCTGGAATAGTTTTTGTCTTCTGAATAATTTCCTCATATGCTTCTTCTGCACTCTTTAATGATTTTGTCATGCTACACCTTTCATTAAATGGATCAGGAGGGTTGTATGGTATGACTGTTGGTGAAGGTTTGCGTCCTCTCTGTACAGCTTGCACAGCCTCTGATTCTGATTCTATACTGGCAGAGTACTCAGAGCCAGACGTTCTGTGAGTTTCATCTACAACAATGATTTGTTTCAAATCCTCTGTGGAGGAAGACTCTTTGTGTGGGGACAGTGGTTGTACATGGGCCCCCATTTTCTCTTCCTCAGAGGAGTCTTCAATGGTGGGAAGAGGCTGGGTTGGTTGTCTGTGCTTGCCTTTGCGATACTGTTTGTCGCCACTGACTTTCCTGTGACTAGGGCTGCTATCGCTATCTTCTTCCAGGGATGAGGCGGATGTAGGTGAAGATTCAGGAGTGAAGCTAGATGCTTGAACACTAGATGAACCTTTTGACACAGATTCTGTGATGCTCTCTACATCTTCATCGGTGCTTTGTCTTTGTCTCATGACTGGAATTGCTTTTTTGAAAGTAGTTCTGGGGAATGTTTCAGGAACACTTTGATCAGTCATTGTGTCAGTTTTTGGGAGGGCTTTCTTCCTAGCTGGGCTGTCTTCATTATCTGTGCTACCTTTTCTAGACAGTGTTTTGACTGTCACTGAAGTATTACTGAGCTCAGTCTCTTCAACAGCTTGTACATTTTCCAAATTCTTTTCTTTCTCATCTTCTGATACAGACATTTCTTCTTCGTCGCCCATACCCATGATCTGTCTGCGAATGAACTCTTCATCTTCCACAGAGGAGTCAGCACTCTCGGTTTTGATGTCCTCACTGCTGGATGAAATATTGCTCACCTTTAGTCTCCTCCTCTGGACTTTAGGTGATGGTGAGGGTGTGAGCTCACTTTCACTGCTCTCAACCATTGCTTGGAAACTCAGGCGCCTTCTTTCAGCTTTAATCTCCTCCTTTACCAGTATGGGTGGAGCTGTACCATCTTTGCTTGCATCACTCACCGTTCCATCCATTTCATGTGATATGGGTAAAATCTGAGGTTGCTCTTCATCATAATCTTCTGGTCTGGATTCAGGCTTAGTAGTTGTTGTTATGTTTCCTAGTAGGTCCTGTGCAGTGGGAAGAGAGTCCTTTCGCTTTTTACTCAATTCTTCATCCTAAAAGTATGAAAAGTATGAAAAAGAAAATATTTGTCAGTGCATCAATGATTACAGTTCTGATTTCTGCTCTAATGCTGTAGAACAATGAATCAGATTTCATAACATTGAACTGGCATTTATTTTTCAGTAAACAGCATAATGCCTTACTTTTCCTTTAATACTCGTTGAGACTGGTTGTGATTCCAGGGTTGAGATGGTAATTTTGTCAGTGGACTTAACAACAGTTTCCTTGCTGTCAGTTGCTATGACCGCTTCACCTTCTTGTGACTCTGGCTGCACCTTAACTTTCTGCAATGATTTTGATGACTCTGTCAGGTTGGTGTGGTCATCAGTGTCCACCATCCTCTCTGGAACAGACAGATCTGGCTTTGTTTGAGTCTCTGGAACAACTTCAGCCACTGCAGCCTCTGCAGCAACAGGGGATGCAGGGACAGCTGAAACTTCGGGAACCGGGAAAGACGAGGGTTTGGCTACACTTGCTTCAACTTTAGCTTTTGAAAGGTCAGGTTTAGACTCCTCAGATTTGATGTCTGTTTTTGGTACCTCTTCTTTATTTTCCATGGGTACTTTTTTGGTAACAATTATATCTGGTGCATCAACCTTTGGTGTTACCTCTTCGACTGTGAACGCTGTCAATGGTTGTTTTGAAAGCTCTTCTGTTGTAGCCAAAGATGTCGTCACAATTGCAGTTTGTGTAGGAGCTGCTGTAGCCATTGTTACGGTCTTGACAGATGTTGACTCAACATCTGCTTTTACTGTTGAAACTGTTGGTACTGCCTCAATAGGGACAGGGAGGGGCTGTGATTTTGCAGGTCCAGGCATGGGCTCTGCCTTGGTGGAGGCAGTTTTGGGCTCTGCCTTTTTGGTTGCTGGTGTGGCCTGGTTCTCTGACTTGGCGGGTGCAGGTGAAGGTTGAGGCATTTTTCCTGAGTCTCCCAGCTGTCCTGACAAAGCCCTTTGAGTTTGGCAGTTTAAACACAGCCATTCCTTCTGCGATCAAGCAAACACAACATAAGATTAGGAAACACATTATACAAAGATTAAAAAAAACAAAAACAATCACAAAGCCAACTGAGAGCTACAGTAATCAGGCTAATTATGATCCTTATCCAAGTAATTTATTTACTCAAAAAGATAACTGAAGCATTAGGTCAGAGCACTACAGTCATGAATGATTTAGCAGCTTTATTCATGCTTCACACCAGTGGTTTTTCATTAGGTTCTGGACCAGTAGTTGACTAATAACATAAAATCATATGTATATGGATTACCTGCACAGCAATTTCCTGTCAGAACAAAGCTTAATATTAGAGCCTTAATTTAAGAACCTTAAAAAGAAATTACCAAAACAAATTTCATTTTTTTTCCATTTTTTTCTAATGTTAAAGGAATTATTAATAATAATTATAATTAGGACATTAGACAGATTGTCAAAAAGATTGTCTGTTTTTTTTCCAGAATAACAGTATCTACCTATTAGCTTGTCAGTTTCTCTGTTTAAGAACAGGAACTGTATTTGCTCCATTAACAACCATGAAATCTGAGATCTTGACTTCTTTCTATTTATAGGACCCTTTGTTCAGAAGCCTTGTACTCAAGGGGTTAAGGCACTGTTGCAGTAAACAAACTCTGCATACTGCCTGACTTTCTGTCATTCCTCTTAAGGCCAATCGATAAAAAAGACCTAAACTGAATTTCACCCATTTTCAACTCATTATGACAAAGTGATAATCATGATAATCCAACTTGGTTACACATATATGCATTAAAATACCGCATTAAGATCAGATTTCAATATTTAGTGTACACTGTTGTTTGTTTACGGTCTTAGTGTGTGCATCTTTATGTTTGGATATTTTCTGTAATGGTGACAGTAAACCTTGTTCTTTATATGTTGTTTAATTGTAACACAGTTAAAAATTGTCAGCCCTCAATAGCAACCTGACCAGGAGCTGGATTAGACATAAAGATTATTTTTCATTGTCATATACAAGGCGCAGCTGTGAAATAACAAGGTTTTATGTAAGTCGAACCAGCATTGGTCTCATTTTATAAAAGCCTCCCATCATAATTCCTGTTTTTCAAACAGCTTTCTGGAAGAAAATTTGCTGAAAACAAACCCAAATCACTTGGATGAGGCTGCATTTTGTCTTTACTGAGAAGAAAATTCAAAAACAAAAACATAAATTAATTTTAAAAAAAGCAAAAACACAAAAGAAACCCCAGAAAAATGAATTTATGAACTTTTCTCTATGATGTCTAGACTTTTTTGCTTTAAAATAACTTTGCGGTTAATAGAAGGTTCAAATTATATGTTTTGCTAATGCCTGCTAGTTTTCACACAGACAAATATAATAGACAACACAGCACAGTTTTGAATGCTGAGTAATACCATAACATTCAAAGTAATCAAAATCATCAGCTATCCGCATTGAAAAACAGATTACAATATTTTATGCTGATTAATATAATAATCTCAACATGCTCACTACTATGACAATAGACCTTACATTATGAGACAGCAACAGAATGCTTACCTTGCAAAACAGCTAATCACATTTTATAAGGAATGCCATTACTTCAAAATGTAATCCTGTGAAGATATCTATCACATATAAGCTCCAGTAATGGGCAGTTAAGGAAGATGGAAGCCATAGGCTGTCAATACATAAAGCACTGTGTCTGTACTAGCAACCTAGCAGACCAAATCACAGCAATGCGCCTGCCTCTGCAGAGCCAGGGAGAGCTGCTCTCATATAGGACAGAGGGGGAGTTTATAACACACACATACCCCGTGAAACACCACAAAGTTTAAATGCTTTATTCATGGTTTAATGTATTAGGACATACTGCATCACACTTATGCAAATGTAGTGGCCAAATGTACACGTGAAGTATCTGGATGTGTTTCTAAAAACATTTATTTTGTCTTGTAAAGGACGCAGTGACAAAAACTGATAGAGTTCAGGGGGAAGAAGAGTTTTAGTAAGTGATGTAATCTGCACTTGATCATAGCCAGGCTTGGATATGCTTTTACAGTCAAGCTTTATTCAAGCAAGAGCTAAAATGCTGTTTGTCAGCAGTATTACACAAAACACACTAAGGGGCCAGATTTCATTGAATTCAGAGAGGTGACAAAGAAAGACCCTGATCTGAATCGCTTTCTTTCTTCTCTTTCTTTTTACTTGTAAGACTGAGCGCATCAAGTGCCCTTCTTGTTTGTATATTTTGTTCTACTAAATAGGAGAATTACTATTGATAAATCTCCAGTTCTTCCATTAAAGACTGATGGCATGCATCTACTTCAAATGGAGCATGCATCGTAGTGTTTATATTTGGAAAACGTAGGCAGCAGTAACACTGCAAGATAAATATGAAATAGAAATACAAATTTAAAACAAAATTGCAGCCAATGAGAGCATATTCATATCATCTTTGATGAATAAAGCCATAACAAATGGAACCGACTGCCAGACTTGGCGGAATGCTGATACATTGAATGCTGGGGTGCATTCAGTTTGACTGATGGTGAGATGCTTTTGTTCAGTCGCTCGTGCTTCAGTCAGGAGGATGCATAATCCTATTTGTTGCCAACACTAACAAATAATATCTCTTCAGCAGAGTGTACGCTGATAACTGCATCAGGGGATGATTCCCAGTTTCATGTGAAACAGCAACACTGGTGTTCAGCTTTGAAGTTGATCAAACACAAACTAATAGGGGTCCACCTAAAATTATCTCTGTCATCACAGCTAATGAGATCCATGCTCCTCTTGCCTGTGCGTGCTACTCAGCAAGTTCGTGTCACTACCAAGGCCATTCAATGGATAAATGAATAATCACAAACCTCTGCTTTTCCTGCTTTTTTAATAATCTTGTAGACCCAACAATGGGAGGTAGCTGAGTGTCTTTATAACTATTAAAATAATTTTCATAGAGATGAAACTGGGAGTTGAAATCACAAGTAGTCATAACCACGCAGCCAGTCTCAATTTTATTTCTAAGCTGGATATGAAATCAGATCAATTTTACAATGCCTCTGGAGTGACTGATAAATAAACATAATTACTGCAGATGTTTACAGTTGTAATATTTCTGACATTCTACCAGTCGGCAGCTTTATATTAATTACCCTCTTTGGACTGTACTCACTGAAAGTAACTGCAAACTGAAATGAAAGCATATTCACGATGCAGAGGTTGCGATGAAGGTACTGTAGAGTACATGACTGATTGCTTTATACTTCACTGCCTGCAGTCTAATATGGATCACAACATCTTCACTGTGTAATAGTATTACACAGGTCTAAATCTTATTAGTTGATCCTTTAAAACCAAAGTGATGAATGCATGTACTGAGAAGTTGGTGAAGTGTGTAAACAAAGCAATACAGCTTTGCAGGGTGTTTTACATGCTAGACAAATTAAACAGGTACACCCCTCATTGCACCAGTCTTGCATCTGATAACGCATTTAACCTCCTAATGCAAAATCTGACAGCAAGGCAGAAAAGAAAAACACTTCAGTCAACAAAAAAAATCACATCCCCCTCCAGCGCCAGTCACCGCCTCATCGCCACGTGTCGGAGCCACAGAGCTTGGAAAGTCGCCATCATTCTTTTGTTTAATTAAAATCTGTTTTATGGGTAAAGACCAGGAGCTCCGAGCAGAGAGCTGTGGGAGAAGCTGCTCCACATGATTAGCCTTTGAGCTGGATTATCACACCTTGTCAATGACAGCTGTGAGGAAAATAGGCACTTGACACACAGGCGTGCTGCATTAGGCTAGATCCACTGAGCTTACCAAATAATTTCCCTGTTTAAATTATATAAATTTTTTAAAAAAGGTGCTCTTACGCAGCACCTTTAAAACCGCTTTAGCCAGGTGTTGCGTTCAAACTGTGAGATTTTAAAATGTTTTTATTGGCATTTATATATGTTGTAAACATATTTACCACATATCTTCCCATAACTGGCAATGGGTTCTCTATACTGTTGGGTTGTGGCAGGAGTCCGGTTTAACAGAGACACATGCATTGAACTACTGCAGAGAGGATGCATCTTTTTAATTTTGCATTTTCAGACAAATACTTTTTTTTAATGAGATCGTATTATCATTGAAGATATTATTTGTGTGTCCTGAGACACGTGTCATAAGTTATCCTAGTGCTGCTGAAATTTATCTCATGATGGCTAGATTCAAGGAATAGCTATTACTCAGCATCTCTTCTGTGCTTTCCTGCTGTTGTGTTGGACCTAGTAAGGTTCTTATTGATTTTCTGGCAAGCTCCTTTAGCACAGGCTATGGCTTGCTAATATACTTGGCTTTCAGCAGCCCCCACAGACCAGGCCTTCTCATAAATCACGCCCTCTGATAATACAGAACCATGACCTACTAATCTGTACTAAGCAGAGAGACTCATGCTAAAAACAAGGAACAATACCCATGCCTTTTTTTCCCCTTCTGACAACTGCTGCATCAGCAGAGTTTCATTTGATAGCAGATTGCAGTGGGAGTGAAGACCGTTGTGGGACAGTCAGTAAGAGTATGTGCCAGAACTAGAAGGCATAGACAATAAAAATACAGGAGACTATGAGGTACATCAGCAGAATTGAACATCATAAAGGAGTTCCTGTTCCTTCTTCTCTGGCAGAAAGCTTTGTACTAAAAAGCACAAATGACTCTCTTCAGGGAAATCGGTGCAGCCTGAAGTGTTATCGCCTCAGGAATATCATGAGGCATCAAGCCCAGTGCAGTCAGTCCAAAACAAAGAGTTCAATAGAATAATGTGATTTAAAGAAATGAATAAATACTCTTATATTGTTCATGCTGTTAAAATGATTTGGGAATGCTTCAGCATCAAGCAGGTGCTTTTCCAATTTTAGCATGGACTGTCTCAATGGACCGTCTGAAAAAGGCTCTTAGGAGAGATTGGACACGTAGCAGCCACTTTGTCTCTCTTCACTGTAGCTATTTTAATAAGGATCATAGATTAGCATATACCCCACAATCATCTTGAAATGACGTGGATCCTACAGATGTAAGCGTTTCATTTATGGGTTTTCTGATTAATTTTTGTTATCATAAACACATATTTTCTTTATTGGCTAACTCGTGTAAAACAAAGTGAGTTCAGGTTAAATGAGTACAATTTTCAGCATTACGAAATGTAAAGGACAGCAGTTCTTTTCCCTCTGCGTGTTTTGTAATCTCAGCCTTTCCTGTTCAGTGTTTTCAAAGCCAGATCGCCCAGTTTGATTCGATCAACTCCTTCCCTACAGAAATGTTTGACAGAACATTTAGCCATTACTGTCTCACTGTATGTTAGAGGATGAGCTTAGCTAAACACGAGCTAACAGGATAGCAGGAGCATCATTAGTTCACCCGCTGTAGCATATCATGGCGAGTCAGTGTAATTTACAGAGCTACTGTGGACTAGAACTTGTGGATGAACACATCTATTTTTTTTTTTTTTTGGTAGTAGGGTTTTGTGATTACAAGTGAAAATACAAAAGATACAACTGAGATGCGTTTGCTTTGTACTCTGACATCCAGCGACTAATTAAGTTCGCCCACCAGTGATTTCTCCTGACACCCGATATAAACCAGAGTCAGCCATCGCACCGCCAGAAGTTTAAATTTCCATATAAGTGTAAATCATTTACCGATGGATGGTTGGAAATAATTTAAAAATTCATATATCTCACACAGCTTTTTCTCGATTGATTTATATTTTTCCTATTAAAGCTGAGATCTTGCAATTTAATGTTGTAATCTCAAGGTACCCCTCAAAGCTGTCTTCCCTTGAGTTAGTCAGAATTCTGCCACAGGAGCTTATAGTAAACTAATACAAATGGACAATATTAATGTGGAGGCGTTGCACTGGAAGAGCTAAGCAAAAATAATATTTTAAACCCATGGTAACATAAAAAAAAATAGAAGAATCATCATTCATACTGACACAGCTGCCACACACTAAGCTTTAGCTGGCAAAGCACAACACACGTGTGCCCTACTTATCAGATAACAGTCACTCCCAGTCTTTTGATGGCATCAGCTGAAGCAGAACAGGAAAAGGGGAAAAATGAATAGACTTGCTTCTAGCACTCACTCTCCCTCCTCTTCTTTCAAACATTACCTTTTTTATATTTTAAAAGGAGACTAAAAAAAACCCCACCATTGATAGTGAACTGACAAACACACCCCTTTTGGATAAAGCAGGTCACAGAGCAGCAGTAAGCACGACATCCGACCATCCTAGCCAGTTGTGCTAAAGCCAGGCTTTTTCCATTTTTCCTCAGGAAGAAAGCATATGTGTTGTACACCCACAGCAGTAATCACTTATGCTCATATCTACCTTTAGGTTATTACCATTCAGTGGCGTCAACAAAAACTGTAACAGGTGTTAATTACATAAATGCCACATGTCCTTCTAGGTTATCTAGCTCTGGGAAAACAAAGAAAAAAAGATGAAACAAAGAAAAAAAAAACAAAGCTCACAGTCGCTGCGGAAATGATCTGCTGCTTGCCAAAAGGTCCATAGGTAAATTTCTTCCTGTCTTATGCATTTAACTCAAATTCACAAGTATTTCTCTTGCATGGAGATTAAGAAAGAAAAAAATCTATATGGTTCTGCCAGAACAAAACAATTATTTAGTATACTGCATAAACTCTTAAGTCCACACCTCAGGGGAATGTAAAAGGCTGTGTGGTATTTATACACCTAAAGTATAGTAAAGTCTAGTATTTTACAAAGAAAACGTATTTAACATTCAGCTACAACTTGTATGTGTGTGTGTGTTGAAGTCACAAAGCAGGTACACGTGTATATTCCTGCCACCAAAACCAAAATGAAGAGTAAATCGCTGAATCACACGGAGCCACTGCTGTGTGTGAGAGCAGATGGCCTGATAAGACATGTCTGCTGTTCTAATGTACTGCACTGTGTTTGGCTGGACTTAATCTGTTTCAACTCTACTTATTGGCATATCACCAGGCTTTGCCATCTCAAATCTCTCATGGGGGTTGGAGATTCCCTGGTCCGTGGTCTCCTATGGCAGCAGATCCCACCTCACTAATGCGGTTGCACAACCGTCAATCACTTTAATACATTTTCAGTGCTGCCGGCCAGCTGAAGCGTTTGTCTCATGAGCAGTTATGTAATAACTCTGGCGTCTCCGGTGGAGAGATAGCCACAGCAGTTAGACAGGGGCTAGTTTTAGTATGTTTGGTTTTACATCTCACAAAGTAATTACTTCAAACACTAAAATATATTAAACAGACACAGACACACTCTTCAAAATCAAAGTCTGAAATTACACACATATTGAGGTTTCATCAAATTCTAGCAGTTTTGGCACCTACATCTAATATTCTCTTAAACTAGTATTTCATATTCTTTTGTCAAGAAAATCAAACAACAGAGCAAAACACAGCCTCGGGTGTGCTCTGTTTTCAGCAGGAATAAAAGTCTTTGTGACAGCCTTTTAGTTTTTCCACCCCTTTTTATATTCCAGCGCGGTGGAATATTCCTCAGAACAGAAATGTGCTGAAACATGATTGTGCAGTCGGAACTCTCCAAACTAATGATTAATGGCACGAGAACCAGCACATAAACAAAAAGTGTAGTGAGGATAGCTTCCTGTGGCCGGTGCATACGGACTATCAAACATTTGTGATGTCACTAATATGCTCAGATGCCTCAGATGCATGGGCGAAAAGGGAGACTTCTTATATTAAATTTTATAGAAAACAACATGCTGCATGAATGCTAAGCATGTACCTACCTTTATGGCAAACCTTTTGTACTGAAATAATGAGTATTATATGCTATAAGACGGCACTAACATTAATCATGTCGAAAAGTGTGCAAATGCCACAACAAGGCCCCCTCACTGTCAGCCTGTGGTGCCCTTAACCATGCTTGGCTGCCCGTGCTTGGCAACACTGAATATTAAAAGCAGGTGGATTTGTCACAGAAATGCAAAAACCATTAATATTACTTCTGCCAGTTGAACACAAGGTATCTCATAAGAGTTTGAGTATAAGAGTATTTTTTGTACTTACCGCTGCTGTATGAGGCATGGGGTTAAATCCACAAAGATTGCATACAGTGTTCTTGCATTGAGTGCAGGTGTTGTAATTGGGCGGATCCTTGGTTCCCACATTGAGTTCGACTTTACAGAGCGGACAGTTGGACGGACCTTCTTTAGGAACAACCTGAAGCACCTCTTTGGATTTTTGAACCTCTTGTAGAGGTTTCTCTGCTTTGTCCTGTGCTGATGGAGTAGGCTTGGCCGGTTGAAGTGGCATTGATGTCTGCGTTGCAGGTGGTTTAGTATCCTTTGCAAGAGGCATCTTAGGAGAAACCGGAGGTGTAGGTTTAGGGCTGACACTGGATGCAGTGGACATCTTCCGTGGAGTAGGTGGCGTAACTTTAGGTTCCTCCTGAACTGCTGAGGTTATCAATGTAGACGCAGAACTCAAAAATGAGGAACCAAAACCAAACATCTTCCCGGTCACTGACTCCGCGGGCTTAGGAGCAGCAGGTTTAGTGGCACCAAAGCCAAAGAAGCCACTTGACTCCTGTTTAGTTGCTTGAGCTGGTGGTGGTGCATGCTTGGCAGGCTGGGTTGTAGATTTTGAGGGCTGTTGTGGTAGTTTGCCAGCTTCTTGTTTTGCAAGACCAGGCTTTACTTCTGGCTTTGGAGTTTGTGAAATCTCTCTTTGTGGAGGTTTTCCAACTGGCTTTGGCTGGCCGGCTACATCCCGAGCTTGTTCTTGTGACTTCTCCACAGGACCTTGCTGTGCTGTGTCCACCCTCTGGACTGTAGTTGGCACTGGGGCCTCGCCTTTGAGAGCTTCTTTTTTGGGTTGAGTTGTTTGAGTAACCTCTTTTTGGACATCTGTATATTCTCCAGGTTTCTCCTTCCGGACTAATATCGGCACGTCCTTCTGTTCAGAGCGAGGAGGTGTAGAAACCTTGCTTGGCGTGGGCTGTGGTTTCACTACAGCGGGTTCAGTGGCTTTAGATACTCCGAGGGCCCTCTGCATCTGGCAGTTTAAACAAAGCCATTCCTTCGCCTGAAACAAGTCCAATAGAAATCATAAATCACTGTCAAATAAAAAAAACAAAACACTAACAGTGTTCTGAAACAGATGAAGATGCAATGATTTTAAAGGCAAAATAATGGTTTCAACAGTGCAAATCATATTCAATCACATCAAGATTCCTAATGTAAAATGTATTTATTCAAAGTCATTCTCCTTGTAAAATGTGTTTATCCATGCTTGAAACTGTAATTTCTCACTTAGTTTTAGCAGTAATGGACTTATTATTTTAACTGTAATATAATTTTATTTAGGCAGAATTAAGAAAAGAATTGAAGTCCAAACTTGATTCAAATAATAGCAACAATGTAATCTGCTGTATTGTCTTTTTATCTGCTTTTTATCCATAGAGCCCATATTAAATTTTTCTTTTCTTTTGGACTTAGCGCAGTGTAGCTGTTTAGATGTTTATCACAAAAGCCTTGCAATTTATTAGAGGTAAATGGCAGATATTACATATATTATGTCTACATCACCAGTAATTTAGATTAAGTCACCATCACTTATGTATTTATATAGCTGTTATGGCTGGATTGTTATGTAAATCCAATAATATTGTGGGTCTACCAGACAGTAAAATGAAAGAAATGTTTTATACCTCTGATTCTTCTGGTACGGGATTAAAGCCACACTGACTGCAGACAGTTGTCTTGCATTCCGTGCAGGTGTTGTAATTCGGAGGATCTGTGGAGTCGATGTTGAGTTTCACCTTGCAAAGCGGACAGATGGACTGATCTGCTTTCAAAGCACCTTGGATGTCTGTTGGCACCTTGGGAAGCTCTGATGGACCTTTGTCCACTTTGGCTTGTACTGCTGAAGGTGTTTTATCCTGCTGTGGTTTCTCTGGTTTCTTCTCCGTTTTCTGGACAGGAGGTGGTTTGATATCCTTTGCAGGTAATGTTTTAGGAGAGGCTGGTGGTGTCGATTTAGGAGTCACACTGGATGGTGTGGACATTTTACGTGGCGTCGGCGGTGTAGTTTTCGATTCATCTTGGACAGCTGATGTTATCAAATTCGACGCAGAGCTTAAGAAAGATGACCCAAAGCCAAACATCTTTCCAGTCACTGACTCAGCAGATTTTGCAGCAGCAGCAGGCTGTGTTTTAGGACTGCCAAAACCAAAGAAACCTCCTGATTCCTGTTTTGCAGGCTGAACTGGTGGTGGAGCAGATTTAGTTGGAGGGGTCGCAGCTTTTGGAGGCTGTTGTAGGGTTGTCTTATCTGCCTTTGAATCAGGTGGAGGAGCAGGCTGAACCTTTGGAGGCTGTTGTAGGGGTGTCTTATCTGCCTTTGAGTCAGGTGGATGAGCAGGCTGAACCTTTGGAGGCTGTTGTAGGGGTGTCTTATCTACCTTTGAGTCAGGTGGAGGAGCAGGCTGAACCTTTGGAGGCTGTTGTAGGGGTGTCTTATCTACCTTTGAGTCAGGTGGATGAGCAGGCTGAACCTTTGGAGGCTGTTGTAGGGGTGTCTTATCTACCTTTGAGTCAGGTGGAGGAGCAGGCTGAACTTTTTGAGGCTGTTGTAGGGGTGTCCCTGGTTGTCCCTTGGGAGTCTCTGCAGAAGGTTGTTGTGAAGTCTTGGTGATGGTGGATGAAATAGTTTTGTCAGGCACTGAAGCAGCTGTAGGAGTAACTTTCTGAGTTGGTTCAATATTGACTGGGGAGACCGTTTCTTTGGATGCAGGAATGCTAGCAAGGTCACCTTGGGGTACATCTGACTTAGGAACATCTTTCTGAGAAGCTTCGTCTTCCTTCTGCGTGCTGGCAGGAACCTCTTTGCCTGGTGAAGGTTGCGGTTTTATCATGGGTAGGCCTGGAGGCTCAGAGGCCCCAAGTGCTCTCTGCATCTGGCAGTTGAGACAAAGCCATTCCTTCACCTGAAGAACAAACACACAATTTGGACATCGGATAAAGGAAAGTCAATTAAACATTCCTATAGAAATTTCAAATGATCTAATATTAGGGACTAAATAGGCACTGTATATTGATAACACATGTAATTACCTCTGTTACATTTGGCATAGGACTAAATCCACATTTGTTGCAGACGGTGGTCTTGCATTCAGTGCAGGTGTTGTAGTTCGGAAAATTCTTCAAGTCCATGTTGATTTCCACTTTACAGAGTGGACAAGTAGAGAGAGACACGTTGGAGGCAGTTTGGGAAGCTTCTGGTTTTGCAGACTCTAGTGGGGTTTTATCCATTAATGTCTGCTCTGCTGAAGGACCCCCAGCCAGCTGAGGCTGCTTGGGGATCTTTTCCAGATGTGGTTCCTGAGCATCAACTTGGTGTGATTTTTTGTTTTGGGGTGGTTGTGGCTGTATTTCATCAGTGGGCATGATCAGTTGATCATCTGCTTTCTGGACTCTTTCAGCTTGATCCTTTTCCTTTCCTGAACTCTCTTCAGGTGGAGGAAAAGTGGGTGGTGTCAGATCACTTTTCTGCTTAAGTGAAATTTCGGTTTTAGTGGTGACAGGTGGACCTTGGGAAGGCAGCTGTCTCTCTTCAATTTGAGATGCAGTGATGGCTTGAACATCCTTGGCAGGCAGTGCACTAACTTTCTCCTCTTCTGCTTTGGCTGAAACAGTAGCTGGGGTGTCGTTTGCAGGTGGAACAGTCTTTGCAGTTTGTAGAATATCCGTTTTCTTTGGTAGTGCCTCTGGCCTTGGACTTTCCTTTTGATTTTGCTCTAGAACGTCTACTTTTTGTACTGGACTAATGTCTTTCCTTTGAGTCTCAGAGGCATCTTTTTGAGCAGCAGCCGGTGTGGACACTTTGCTGGGTGATGCCTGAGGTTTCATTGGTGGGGGCTGTACTGATTCGGTTGCTGTGAGGGCTCTTTGCATCTGACAAGTCAGACACAGCCACTCTTTCATCTGCAAGGAAACCCATATAATTTTACACCACAATTAAGAAAACACAGCACATATATTAGACATAAATACATTCTGGATTAATAATTTACCTCTGTTTCATTTGGCGTTGGGTTAAATCCACACTGGTTACACACAGTTTTCTTGCACTCAGTACAGACACTGTAGTTAGGCAGATCCTTAGACCCCATGTTGAGCCCAACCTTACAGAGTGGACAGGTGGACTGGCCTGGTTTGACCGTGGTTTCACCTGCTTTTGGAGGTTCTGACGGAACTTTGTCCACTTTGGCTGAGACCAGTGGAGGTGTCTGGCTCGGCTGGAGCTGTTCAGGCTTCTTTTTCTCCTGGGTAGCAGGGGATTTGATCTCTTTTGCAGGGGACATCTTAGGAGAGACTGGTGGAGTCTTGGGTTGGTCTTGAACAGCTGAGGTAATCAAAGTGGTTGCAGAACTGAAAATGGAGGAACCAAAGCCGAACACTTTTCCAGCATCAGGCTGAGTTTTACCACTGCCAAATCCAAAAAAGCCTCCTGACTCTTTTTGAGATGCTGCAGTGGCATTACTCTGCTTACGTTCAGGCTGTCTGATTTGGTCTGGTGATTTGTTCGGACCCTTCTGTGGTATTTTCTGAGAAGAAACTGGGCTGGCCTGTTTGCGAACCTCTGGCTTGACGTTAGTCTCAGATGTAGCAGGCTGTGCCGTTACAGATCGTTTCCTCTGAGGTGACTGCTGTGATGATGATGCCGTCTTTTCAGGTTCAGCTGGGCTGGTAACATCTTTCTTTTGGAGTTTTGCAGGTGCCTGAGAGTTTACAGAAGTTACAGATGGGGGCTGTGTTTCTCCTAGAGCCCGCTGCATCTGGCAGGTGAGACACAGCCACTCCTTTGCCTGAAAAAGACAGACACACACAAACGTAATTTTTATTTACATCTTTATATGATTATTTTTTATTTAATATTCTTAAAAATTATAAAGAAAGAAATCTGAAATGTAGGTCAACAAGAGACATTTTAAAAATGGTAATTTGTTGTTGACATCATGCCATTATGAAAATTGAAAAATTGTAATGATTAACATGTTTTGCTTTCTTCATAGTCTTACCCCTGTTTCGTTTGGCATAGGATTAAATCCACACTGGTTACACACAGTGTTTTTGCATTCAGTGCAGGTATTGTAGTTCGGCAGATCCTTGGAGCCCGTGTTGAGTTTGACCTTACAGAGTGGGCATGTAGAGTGATCTGGTCTAGCAGCTGCTTGGGGAGTTGCTGCGGGCTTTGGATTTTCTGATGGCACCTGTCTTGATGGAGGTGTCTTGATCTGCTGGGATGGCTCAGTTAACTTCGGCTGCTCTAGCTTCTGGGAAACAGGGGGCTTAATCGCTTCTGCTTTTGACTGTGTCAATGGCGAACCCTTTACCTGCTCTGGTTGCCCAGATTCCCTCTCCTGCTCTGGTTTCTTCACAGTGGGAGATTTAGGTTCCTTTGCAGGAGACAACTTGGGAGAAACTGGTGGAGTAGTTTTTGACTGATCTCGAACAGCAGAGGTTATCAAAGTAGATGCAGAACTGAAGATGGAAGAACTAATGCCTAGCATCTTTCCACTCACAGACTCTGCAGACTTTGCAGCTTCGGGTTGAGGTTTAGGACCAGCGAAACCAAAGAAGCTTCCTGACTCTTGCTGTGTTGCTGCTGCGGCATTACTTTGCTTACGTACAGGTTGGGATGCCTTATCTGGTGGTTTTTCTGGACCTGTTTTCACTTTTTCTTGTGGTGTTTTATGGTCAGGCACAGGGCTAGCCTGTTTTAGTGATGGAGTTGATTGTTTTCTTTGTGGAGAGACTACTTCTGAGGTCTCCTTTTGCACAGCAGGGCCTGGACTGTCCTTGGTTTGAGGAGCAGTCACTTTGGGAGATTCCTTCAACTGCCCTGCAGCAGGTAAAGGAGCTTTATTGGGTGATACTTGTGACTTCAGTGTGGAGGGTCCAGGAAGATCAGAAGCTCCAACTGCTCTTTTCATCTGACAGTTAAGACACAGCCACTCCTTCACCTAAAATACAGAAGACACTTTAGAATTGCAAATTATGCAAATTTACAACAACAAAATTTCTCAAAACTCTACTTAAATATAGTTTTATACCACAGATGACAATGAAGGAAGTACTTGGAAAAAAAACTTTTAATGAATTACTACATTTTTAAATTCAGCACCAAAGATTGGAGCTACCTACAGTATATCGTATCTGGCCAAAAGTGAACAGTGTGTTCACTTATTACATCTATATAAAACATCATCACTACATCTTTTGATCCCATCAGCCATTTATATGAAATTGTATTAATGATTAATAAACGTGTTTTACAGTCAAGTGGCCTTAACGTTTGACAACTTTTGACCACTAAATTCTCATTAGTTTATCCTTGACACCCATAAAATGTTTGTTCCAAATAATAAGAAATTCACATGTAGTGTTGATGGTGTTTTCAGGTATAGACAGCCATACAGGCAGATCACTGAAAAAAAAGCATGCTTGTGACTATAACTGTTGCCAGCATGGAATTATTTGATTGTTTTGGCACTAAAGGCAATGTAGAAAACATATATTTCATCTGGCACAGAGAATCTTGTAATCCTGTACTTACCTCTCCTATTGGCATGGGATTAAATCCACATTGGTTGCAGACAGTGTTCTTGCACTCGGTGCAGGTGTTATAGTTTGGTGGGTGCTTGGAGCCCATGTTAAGCTCAGCCTTACACAGCGGACAGGTTGTCTGGCCTGCTTTGGGAACCATTTCAGAGACTTTTGCTACCTTTGATAGCTGCGGGGGAGCTTTGTCAACTTTGCTCTGATGGGATTCGTCTGGTTTCTTCTCTGGATCTGGCTTCTGAGGAAGAATTCTGGGCTCTCTTGCTGGTGACATTTTAGGAGAAACTGTTGGTGTACTTTTTGGAGAACTCTTGGGCACAGCAGACATCTTTGGAGAGACTTGCGCTGGTGCAGACAATTTTCGAGAGCCTGGTGGTGTTGTCCGTGATTCTTCTTGAACAGCAGATGATATCAAAGTGGATGCTGAGCTGAAAATGGAAGAACCGAAACCAAACATCTTTCCGCCAATGGATTCTGTTGTTTTTGAAGCATCAGTCACTGTTTTAGGACCACTCAATCCTATTGCCTTTCCAGACTCTTCCTGTTTCTCTGGGGTGACCTTACTCTGTCTTAGACCAGGTTGACTCACATGGCCAGTTGGTTTCTCGGGCCCTGATGCAACTGGAATATCAAGAGGCTTTCTCTCACCAGGAGCTGGACTAGGTTGTCTTTCACTTTCTGGTCCTTTAGCATCCTTAGAAGAAGGTGCAACTGCTGTAGACCGTGTCTTCTGAGGAGACCCTAGTGTGGCTTTCTCCTTTTGAAGTGTATCAGGCACTGGAGTCGCCACCTTAGAAGATGCATCTGATTGTATTTGTTCCTTTTTAGTTTCCACTTGATTAGTAGCTGCTGTTTTCTGATGTAAAGCAGATGGAGACATTTTTGCTTCTCTGTCGAGCTGTTTCACAGGAGGTCCTGTGGGTTCAGATGCTCTAAGAGCTCTCTGCATCTGACAGTTCAGGCACAACCATTCCTTTACCTGCATTATCAAAAAATAACATTGTATGGAAATCTGAAGCATTTAAAACTGTACAAATTAACATGTAATCATGTTGCTGTTATAATACTGTGTATGTATGCATGTATGTATTTGTATTTGTATTTGTATGTATTTTATTATATTTACAGTAAAATGGGAAATAATGTTATCTTACCTCTGACACATTTGGCATTGGATTGAACCCACATTGGTTACAGACAGTGTTCTTGCATTCAGTGCATTTGTTGTAGTTGGGTGGTTCCTTTGAACCAAAGTTGAGTTCCATTTTACAGAGTGGGCAGGTAGACTGCCCCTCCCTGGGAACAGCTGGTGAAGCTGGCTCTTTCTCTACTTTGACTTGTGGCAAAGGAGAGGTCTTGGCTTGTTGAACTTGCTCTTGTTTCTTATCCTGCTCATGTTTCTGAACAAAGGCTGATTCACTAGGCTTTGAAGCAGGAATCTTGGGAGAAATTGGTGGCGTCTTTTTGGGTTCATCTTGAACGGCTGAGTTTATTAAAGTGGATGCAGAACTGAAAATGGAGGTACCAATGCCAAACATTTTTCCACCCAGAGATTCAGTCGGATTTTTCTGTTCAGGTGCTTTATGAGGACCAGTCTTCGGGCTTTGCTGTGGCTTTGCTGGCTGCTCTGCTGATCTCTGCATCTGACAGTTGAGACATAACCACACCTTCCCCTATATTAAAGCAAGTGGAAATTAAGTAAGATATAGATCAGGGTCATTTTAATGCATGAATGTTTTACTATTAAAATATTCTAATCAGGTTGATAAACAATTATGTATTTAATGTGTATTAGTGTTTGTTCTATATTTTTTCTTACCTCCTTAATATTTGGCATAGGATTAAATCCACACTTGTTGCAGACAGTGTTTCTGCACTCGGTACAGGTGTTGTAATTGGGGGGGTCTTTAGCACCCACATTGAGTTCCAGTTGACAGATAGGACATGTAGACTGGCCTGCCTTGGAAACAACAGGCACAGCAGACGATATCTTGGGTGGCTCTGCAGGAGGTTTGCCTGCTTTTGGCTGTAGTGATGGTGAACCTTTTTGTGACTGCTCTGGTGTTTTCTCCTGTCCCGGTTTCTTGACAGTGGGAGATTTGGAGCCACTTGCAGAAGACAACTTTGGAGAAACCGGTGGTGTATTTTTGGATTCATCTTGGACAGCTGAGTTTATTAAAGTGGATGCAGAGCTGAAGATTGAGGAACCAAAACCAAACATTTTTCCACCCAG
>VOQJ01011864.1:0-10127 GCA_015052665.1 Apistogramma diplotaenia | reverse complement strand
ATTTTTCCACCCAGTGATTCAGGTGCCTTTGCAGAATCAGGTTGAGTTGGGGGACTGCCAAAGAACCCTCCAGATTCCCCTTGTGTTGATGTAATACTACCCTTTTTGATTCCTGCTTGATTTGTCTGGTCTGGTACTTTCTGAGGACCCGTCTGCTGGCTTTGCTGTGCATTCTTTTGACCAATAGCTGGGCTGACCTGCTTCTGACTTTCAGATCCTTTCGCGTCTTCAGTCTTTGCCAGTGGCTCTCCTGGTTTTTGTGGTTTCCTCTGAGGTGAGTTTGATGGAGTTGTTTCCTTTAATTTAGATTCAGCAGATGTCACATCGTCTTTCTTTTGACGTTTATCCACTGGGGGGCTTTCCTTCTGTGGGGCAGTGTCAAGTGCAGTGACTTTACTCGGTGAGGCCTGTTTCATCAAGGGGGTTCCTGGAGGTTCAGATACTCCCAGTGCTCTCTGCATCTGACAGTTGAGACATAACCACTCCTTCACCTACATTAGAGCAAAAGAATTTAAAATCTTGATCAGTGCTGTTACAGTATTGTGGAATGGATTTTATGGATTTTAAAGAGACAATGATGTCACAATCATTGTTCACATGTATTTTTTTTTAACAATTTACATTACTCTTCTTAACTTACCTCCTTAACATTTGGCATAGGATTAAATCCACACTGGTTGCAGACAGTGTTTTTGCACTCAGTACAAGTGTTGTAGTTGGGAGGATCTTTCGAACCCACATTAAGTTCCAATTTACAGAGGGGGCAGGCAGACCGTCCTGCCTTGGAAACAACTGGTGAGGCTGATGCTTTCTTTGGAGGCTCTGACAACGGTCTGTCTGCTTTTGGCGGTGGACCCTTGGCTTTCTGTGGCTCTTCTGTTTTTTTCTCTTCTTGCAGCTTCCTGCCTGGAAGAGGAGATTTAGAATCCTTTGCAGCAGACATCTTGGGAGAAACTGGTGGAGTACTTTTGGGTTCATCTTGAACAGCTGAGGTAATCAAAGTAGATGCAGAGCTGAAAATGGAGGAACCAAAACCAAACATTTTCCCACTCACTGACTCTGCAGGCTTTGCAGGGTCAGGCTGAGATTTAGGACCACCGAAAGCAAAGAAGCCTCCTGACTCTTGCTGTGCAGCTTTCGTGATATTTTCCTGCTTTTCTGCAGATTGAGTTGTCTGCTGTGGTTGCATTTTTTGCTTTGTCTGACCAGGAGTTGGGCTGACTGCCTTCTGACTGTCTGGTTCTTTAGTCTTTGCTGGTTGTGCTGCTGATGCTGATACTTTCCTCTGGGGAGAGCCTGGTGCATTAGCCGTCTGTGATGCAGGCTGCACTGGAGTCTTTTTAAAAGCTTTGCCCAAAGATGTGTCAATTGGAGGTTCCATTCCTCCAGCGGCCCGTTTCACCTGGCAGTTTAGACACAGCCACTCTTTTCCCTTAAAGAAGACAACATACAAGTACATTTTATATGTACGGAAATTTGTCTTTGATTGATTGTTTCTTTGATGTTATAATGCTTCTTGCCAATAAATCTGATACCATTAGAAAGCCTGTTTATTTCCCCTTAAACTGTGCCACATTTCTAAGGAACATGCATTTGTGAGTTGAGCAGTAGAGTATGTGGGTTGTGCCCATTAAAAACTTGCCAAATCTTCTCTGCCAATGCCAAACAGCTTATTCTGCTCTTATTGACTCTTGTTTGGTGTTATTAATTGAATTGGATGATTGCTGGATGTGTGTATGTGATGGGTATTTTAAAAAATAGCTTTAAAAGTAAATCTCTTTGTTCAAAATCCAAGAACAGGATCTTTACACAATATGAACATGAACAAACAACAAAACTTTTCAAGCATTAAGGAACAATTTTGTTTGGTGTTTCTGTTATGTAACCACATAGGAGCGGTGACATTATTGCTAGAAATAAAATGCCCCTCTCTTTTCCTTCAAAAGAGCTGTAGGTCTAATGGAAAAGACGACTGCTTGCAGGAAAGTAGGACTTGACCTGCTCCGCATGGGCAAAGTATCTGACAAGCAGCATTCTCACTATGCCGCTAAAAACAAAATATCTTTCACAGGTAAATTATATGGTCATAAGAAATTTATTTTTTAAAAATTCCTCTGTCATGATATCAACTTAAACCCTAGAACTAGTAACTAGTAACTAAAAATTGTGTCATCTATCCATGTAATGGGACCCTGGAAACAGCGATCCAAACAATGAAATTACATAATAAAGGAACTCAACAGCTTCAACAAGCTTACTTCTTGAGCATGCCACAGGAGTATATGTAAGTAATGGACACTTCTGAGAAATCTGTAAAATATTACAGCATACATAAACTTTTTTCATTTCAAAATGATAAAATTCAGCTCTTACCTCATTAACGTTTGGCATGGGGTTAAAGCCACATTGATTGCAGACAATGCTCTTGCATTCAGTGCAGGTGTTGTAATTTGGAGGATCCTTCGAGCCCATGTTGAGCCCCATATTACAGAGAGGACAGGTGGACTGGCCTGCTGCAGGTGCAGTGTGGGATGTTGCTGCTGCCTTTGGAGTCACTGGCACAGATTTTTCTACTTTTGCCTGTCCAGCTGGATGAACCTTTGCTTGCTGAGGTTCGTGTTTCTTGTCTTGTTCTGACTTTTGAACAGAAGGTGACTTGGTCTCCTTTGTAGACTGCAATTTAGGAGAGACCGGTGGTGTGGTTTTCGCCTCATCTTGGACCGCTGAAGCTATCAAATTAGATGCAGAACTAAAAATGGACGAACCGAAACCAAACATCTTTCCGGTCACCGATTCTTCCGTCTTTGCAGCTTCAGCTTTAGTACCTCCAAAGCCGAATAAACCTCCTGACTGCTGCTGGGGTGCTGGGGTGGCACTGCTTTGCTTGCGTTCAGTTGGATGAGTTTGGTGCGGTTTAGGAGACCCCGATGCTCTCTGGGGCTCAGGTGTCATTTTCTGAACAGGTGCTGGACTGGCATTTTTTTTACCCTCTGGTCCTTTAGCAGCTTCTCCCATTTCTGGCACTTTTGTCGATTTAGACTGAATTTTCTGAGGTGAACCTGGCGCTGACATTCCTTTTTTGACCGGCTCCGCAGGTGTCTGTTTTTGACCAGAAATTCTGCTGGGTGAAGGGCTTTTCATGGGAGGTCCTGGTGGTTCAGAGGAACCTTGAGCTCTCTGTATTTGGCAGGTAAGACAAAGCCACTCTCGTGCCTATGCAAAGAAGAAAGACAAATACATTTTTTGTGCAAACAGAAAGATGATGTTCTTAATGCAAAAAGAACAAAAAAATAGAATAGAATAGAATAGAATAGAATAGAATAGAATAGAATAGCTTTATAGTCATCATACAAAGATGTACAGCCCCCCCCAAATTATTTAAGGGACATCACAAATGACCTTTAAACAAAGTGGTGATTCACCAATGATGCCAGACTAATTTAGTGTGTGCCTGTGTTTAAAGTTAATTAAAGATAATCTGAGAGCAGTTTTCAAATATATGACATAAAATTTACAATATTTGGACGCGGAATCCAAAATGTTTGTGTGTGAATGAGAAAAACATTGTAAAGCACTTTGTATCAAGTGTATCACAAAAATGTGAATATCATTAAATCTAAAATTTTTTGGTAATATAATTCACTAAAGTAACCTTTATTATGTTCTATATTATTTACATTAGAGTGAAATATTTCAAGACTTTTTTGCTTATACTTTGAGCTAAAATGCCATATCTCAAATTATTAGATTATTTCCTAATGTTAAAAAAAATATTCAAATTAGAAAAAAAAAGGCTTTACAGTATAGAAATGTTCTATTTCTGACAAGCATGTAACTTGGTTGGAGCTTCTTCACAACAAATTACTTCAGCTTGTCTGTATTTTGGGGTCGGGTCTTTCTCATCTTCCTCTTGACAATACCACATAGATTCTGTAAGCGGTTCGGGTCAGGAAAGGTGGCCGGCCAATCGAGCACAGTAACAAGATGTTCAGCAAATTACTGAGCGGTGGTTTTGGCACTGTGAGCAGGTGCTAAGTCCTAATGGAAAAGGAAATCTTTTTCTCCTTATCCCAGATCACTTGCGTCGGACAATGTCTCTGCTTCAGGATTGGCTCGATATTGGGAATGTGACAGTTGTAGCCCTTTTCCTGAAAATATTTGTGTGTGTGTGGTGCTTTCTGATGTACAGTACTGTGCAAAAGTCTTGAGCCACCACCCATTTCTTTATATCGTTGCTTCCTAGAAGTCAGACTTTCCTGTAATTTTTAAAGTGGTCTTGAACAATCCAGGCTTTCTGAAGGTCTTTGGATGTTTTTCTCTGGATGTTTTCCTGCTTTTTCCTGCTTAAATTACTGTTGGAAGCTTTCGGTAATTCAGACTAGTCAGAGATGAGTATTTAATGGGTTGATTGGCGTATGTACCAGTGGCAGTAATATTCAGGGGGCCGGATGGAAAGTTCTGGCGGGCCGGATGTGGCCCGCGGGCCGCCAGTTGACGTTCCCTGATCTAGACAGACAACAGAACAAAAGGAAGCCAACGTCCAAAGAAGAGCTCTGAATGTCCTTCAGGAACCTTGTGAAAGTAATACTGACTTTCAACTGCATTAAAATTGTACTTTCTCTCACTTTAAATATTTCCACGTGTGTTCGCACATGTTTCAATTAACAGCTGCACTAATGTCCCATATCCCTACTAAAGCATTAAGAAATCAGAGTTGGCTCAAGTTCTGTGCACAGTATTGTACTAATACGTCAGCACAGCTCTTCCAAGTTCTTGACTTTCCTCAACAGTCCTCTAAAGGCTGCAGGCATCCCTGTTGCTTGTGCAACTTTTCCGACCACACTTTTTCCTTCCAGGCAACTTTTCATTAATATTCTATGATACAGCACTCTGCAAGCGGGCAGCTGTTCAAGCAGTGACCTTCTGTGGCTTCCCCTCAATGTGGAGGGTGTCTGTGATCATCATCCGAGATATAGTCAAGTCAGAAGTCTTCCCCACAATTGCGGTTGCATGTGCTGAACTCACAATCACAGTTAAGGCAATAAAGGCTTGAAATATCTCAATATGTAGTAAAGTTTACCGTTCTGAATTAAATTACAAAAGAGAACTTTTTAATCTGTTGTGTAAACCGAAAGTATCCAAAGAGAGCTTTTTAGAATTAGCATCAAACAAATGTAAATTTACATTGAAAAGAACAAAGTTATGAGAAAGTATAAAATAAATGATAGAAAGCCATCATTAAGCCAGTACTTACATGAGAGTCTGGAGGGCTGAAGCCACACAGGCTGCACACATCCATTTTGCACTGCGTGCAGGTTTTATGGTTAGGTGGCTCCTTTCTGAGTTCTGTTGTTTTGCACACTGGGCAGAGAGACTTCGCTACTGCTGTTGGCTGAGATCTTGCTTTGGTTGTTCCTGGTGATGAAGACCCTGCTTGTGTCATGCCAGATGCACCAGGTCCCTTAGCGCCTTGTTGCTGTGGACCATGCTTATAAGATGGCTGCTGTTGGGATGCGGTACTGATGCCTTTCTGCTTTTGTCCTACCTTAGATGAGTCATCTTGTTGCTGTCCCATTTTTGGTGATCCCAGCTGTTGTTTTCCAACCCCAGGCTCAGCCTTTGTTGATCTCTGTACCGCAGTCTTTGCAGGTTCTTGTTTCTGTGCTCCAGTCTTAGCAGGGTTTTGTTGTTGCATCCTCGCCTGTTGTTGATCTCCAGGTTTAGGTGAACTTTGCTGTGTAGGTTGATTTTTGAGCGGTTCTCCTTTATGCTGGACTTCAGGCTGAGTCCCTGTCTTTGAAGCTGTTTGTTGCCCGGCAGGTTTGTTTGAGGGGCCTGTTTGTCCATTCCCATGCTGCTGCGGCGAACCTTGTTTGGGAAGTTGTTGAGTCTTTTGCATAGGGGGAGGCTGGCCTGGTTTTTGAGGATGCAGCTGCTGCTGCTGGTCTTTTCCTGGGCCTGCTACTGGCTTCTGTTGTTCAGACTGCTTCGGCCCCTGCTGAGGAGGTGCTTTTTTATCCCCCTCGCTATCATCTCCAAACAAACCAAACTTATTTACAGCAGAGGACACAGCATTGAGGGGGTTTGCCCCACTAAGGAATTTGGAGGAGAACATTTCTGGGTCTCCCTCGTCCTCCCCCTCTTCCTCCTTGCAGGAGCTGGAATCTACAGGACTGTCAGAGTCAGAGCAGGAGCTGTCTCCACTTTGTCCCGGCTCTCCCACAGAAGCCTGAGGGGGGGCTGGACCTGTGGAGAGGGCATCTACAGCCCCACTGCTGCCGCTACTGCTACTGCCGCTGCTCCCAGGGCTCTCCTCTGGCTCAGCATCTACATCAGATTTCCTACATACGTGACAGACAAGGAGAGGATGTGAGAGGTGACAAAGACAAGAGGAAGGGAGAGTGAAAGAGTTTTTGAATCACATATGTGTACTAGGTCTGAGTCAATGTGATGCTCAATAAACAGAATAGAAACAGCATACTAATGTATAATCAATGCAGTAAAAACCGACAACATAATTTCACCCATTCATTCAACACTCACACGTCTTATATCTAATAACTATGTAATTAACTCTCCCAATTAGAGAAGTTTATCTTTATCTAAATCTATTAAGTGCAGTTTTCAGTAGAGGAATTCACATGTAAAATATACACAGTGAAGAATCTGTGTATTAGACACGCTTGATAAATAGCATGTATTTAGATTCTGGTTGAAACGCTTATCATTTGAATAATTATGGTCGCCTCTGTACAGAGAAACCCTTTAAAGATTCACGCTCTCTGATTTACTCCACACCGACTGTTGCTCTGAGGACCAGGGATGGGGTCAGAAACGCTCTGCCGATCACAGCCTATACAAGTCTATACACAGAGAACCTTTTTAGCCTGTTAAAGCCTACAATACAGACCGATGTGCAGTACAGGAGGAGGATATCGCTCTCAACAAACCGGGCTACAGCAAATGATATTCATATGACTATTGAAGGTCCAGATCACCATTTGCTCCCACAGTGACAGAATTCCGTGTTCATTACACAAATGGCACCGATTGTCACGGAGTGAGAAATGTCACGCAGGACGTGTTTTACAGCAGCCAGACGAGTAAACACAGGAAATCTAGCGCTCTCGCTGGAGAAACTGCAGGCACATCCGGGTAGCGGCCCAGCAAATAATGCATGGGAAGTGAATACTGATACTTTCTTTGACAAAAGCAACATCAAGGGCAATACGGGTCTGTGATGGCCAGTTATCGTTCTACATAGGCAATTACAGCGGGATTCAACATTTACTACGCAGTGCCCACTTGCAACAGCGCTTTACTCTTTCGCGGTGGATCTGCATCCACGTCGGTTTAACGAAATGAAAAAGCATCACGCATAACCACCAACCACTATAAACCGGGCAACATCCTAGTTCGTAGTAGGTTCGGGGTAATAACAGCTTAAGCCCGGGAGTGAGCGATAAAAAAGAGGGAAAAAAAGGAAAAGACATTCTCACCTTTTTTGTGTGTCCTTGACCAGGCGCCTTATTAACGGATATTTTTACACTCCACGTGTAGTCTACTGTTCTAGATTATTTTAAACCAGCGTAAAACTGTGAATAAAGCCAGCAAAAGCCCTGTCATCCTTGTGATTTCCCGAAATACCATCTGTTATCCACTCCGCGCCCCCCGCTCACCTCCTCCCATCCTGCAACCAAGCATCCTTCACCCTCCACGGTCACAATGTCAAACACTGAAGCGCAGTATGCTAGAGAAACCGAAGGAAACAGTACCTTCATCAACAGCTGAACTGTCTCCCCATCCTCCCCAATCTTCCTGAGATATCCCCTGTCCGTGTCTGTCTGATCGCCGAGGGATGGAGAGCACAAGGCAGCAGATAGAGAGCGATCAGCATCCACTCCGCCTCCCACTCTAGTGCGCAGGCGCCACATCTGACAGGTGATCACAATATATATCACGCACGGAAATTGGAATTAAAGGGGACAAGCGATTTGTTTCCCCTCGAGTCACGTGCGATCAGACCTGAAATTTACCCCCAAGCTGCCCATCTTCTTAGCGGCTGTTGACATATTAAATATGTCACTGCTGCGATCATGAACAGTGGTATAGATGGATGACGCGATCCCAGTGTACTGAGGCAAGAGAGCAGCACTGGATAACTTCATGTCACTTGAAATGCTAGTCACGATTAATTGTATTTTCTTGGCTCCCGTGTCATGTCCACTTATTTCTTCTTTTCAGAAATCACAGTGGATTTAAATAACTTTGAGCACAAGGGAGGCAGAGAAGGTTTCACCTATAAATTTACTGCGAGTGTCTGTCTTATTTGTAAGTGCAGGGCCTGTTTTGGATTGACAGTGTATCTGTTGGGATGTCAGAAGACAACAGAGAAATAATGTATTTCTTCTTATCTCTCACAATTTAAAGCAGGTGTGATGTCAAGAGACAATTTGGACAACTCTCTCCTGCCCTGCTGTGAGTGTTAAAAAAATGCCACCAACACCACAAAAAAAGGTTGCTGTTTTTTTTTTCTCCTCCCAGTTCAGATGCTTTAGACAACTACTATATGCAGATTTTATAATTATATTCAAAATGCATCATCATATAAAACCCTATGAAAATATATAGTTTCTTCCTGGTGAATTGATGTGCTGACTACATTAAAAAGTTTAGCAAAACTTCCTATATCATCTATTACTTCTGTAGAACATCCTGCTGCCATAAAAAGAGAACATTCACCATCTATGATTACTCACCAGTGCAGTTCATCATTTTTGAGCACTAATATATCTCCACCCGTGCATGCATATGTACTCAGTCGTACAGTCAATAAATTCCTATTCAGTGTCTGGTAAGCCTGAGGAAGCTCTGTGGGAAGGATACAGAACAAGTGTTGTGTGGGCGTGTGGAAGAGTTACGTCATGTGTGATGTGTGAGCAGCAGAATCGCTATGATCTCTCTTTGGAAAGCGCCAAATCTGGCTTCACTGCCCGAACGCACGCACGCACGCATGCACGCATGCACGCACGCACACACACACACACACACACACACACACGCACACACACAAGCACAGGAAACATGTAGCACAATCTCCATCTGGGGGATAGAGGCTGTAACTTTGCCGTGTCCTCCTACCTGGGCTCAAAATCCATTAAGTAATCTTAAAACTGCTTATGTCTGTCACATCTTCACAGTCTGCTGCTTCCCTCTGTTTCCTCTTTCTGATTTTTTGAAGCATTAGAACAGAATAAGAGCAGAACTGAAGACTCATGTGTTTGTGTCACTACTTCCTTAGATTATTGTGGGATATAGTATTGAAAACTTTAGATTTTATATGTTCTGCTGACCGTGATCATGAGACTAATAATATGACAAATTCTCTAAAATCTGATTGTTAACAGTTTGTTGTTGTTGTTGTTGTTGTTAAACAGCTTACATCCATCCGGGACAAATTTGTGTGTGTGAGTCGGTAATATTATGTAAGACAGCAGGAAGTCACCAGATGTGGGCCCACCGTGTTCTTTTCTTTTGATCCCTCCCTGCTTGTCAGTTTAAATACAATAACCACAATCTCCACTGTCACCGTCCTTTTCCCCCCTCCCGCATACTCTCTGATTAGAGCAGAACACACTTAAGAACATCATCAAGGACAGCTCACACCCTGGCTTTGACCTGTTTGACCTGCTGCCCTATGGCAGGCACTAAAGGTGCATCAAAGCCAGAACAAACAGACTCAAGAACAGTTTCTTTCCCACAGCAATAACCACCCTGAACTCTCACACACACTAACTGCAGCATTATCTACAGCGGACAATATCTATCACTTCTGTAACGTGCAATATCTGAATATCAATCCATATGTATATACTGTACTCATATTACCACCACTATTTTAAATGTACATATGTTGTAACCTTTTATTTTATTCTGTATTTTAGCCTATGCACTGAATGGGAGTGGCCCTCCAATTTCATTGTACAGCTGTATAATGACAATAAAGGCTATTCTATTCTATTCTATTCTAGATGGCCTTTGATTGCATGTTAATGTCACATGTCCAGCTGCTCAAGCCTCTGAGACCTAAGCTCTTGTTTGAGATGCATGCAATGCAACATGCCTGT
>VOQJ01011863.1:0-14969 GCA_015052665.1 Apistogramma diplotaenia | reverse complement strand
CTTGGCAACTTTTTTTTGGGGCGGCGGCACGCAAAATGTTGTTTTTAAGGGGGGTTTTTTTTATGCGTTTTTTTTTTTTTTTTTTTTTTTTTTTTTGGGGGGGGGGGGTACTGATTTTATGAAACATGTGACTGAATTAGGCGCTCACATGGCTGCTGTGGCTGCATGATCCGCTTTAGTTTTTTAAAGTCCGGTGATCGGTAGCTCCCTCGGCAGCGACCATCTGGAGCAGAGGACCCCTGAAAAACACTGCGCCTACACGGACAAATCATGGCGAACAGTGGGCAGAAAGTTGTACTGATCACCGGCTGCTCCTCCGGCATCGGGTTACGAATTGCCGTCACCTTGGCCAAAGATGAAAAGAGTCGTTACCATGGTAAATGCGCTTTCTTCTACATTGTTTCTTTGATCGACTTATTTGTAACAAGCCTGTGATAGTGTGGTTCGCTTGGAGTGCAATTCCGTGTTTATTTTCCCCACAAAACGCTGCAATGCACTAAGCTTCCTTTACGCATGGAGTTTGATCAAGTTTCATGCGCAACGCTCCGTCTAAACGCTCATACGTGATTTAGCGTGGTTTCAATTAAAATGCTAACCCCGGTAATATCGGATCCATATCCCTTTGTAAGGACTGGGATTCGGTCGCCCCTTTGACTCGACTATTATCATCTGAAAGCGCAGTTTCCAGGGTAGGGCTTTGCAAGGATGCCGCTTGCCAGGCAGGATTCATAAAAGAGGTCTTGTCAGTTCTCTTTCAAGTGACTTCTCCAGCACAAAGCCCCCTTTTATTGCAGTGAATTGTAGACCGCCTGCTCCGGTTTAGTGCCGTGTCTAATGTGCCTATAGTTCCCTCACTGGAGCGAGTGTTGAAAGGGGGACAAAGTTTGAGACCTGTACAAGCGAGGGTTCACTCTAAAGCAAGGGCCTTGTTTGAAGTCTTCATTGGTACGCAGTTGAGTTAGGGTTTCACGCTTTGACACTGTTGGTCTGCGTGTCTCCTCTTCTGCTTCCCAGCCATTATTAATGCCACTGGAGGAATTAGAATTAAATAAAAAAAATCTTTCTGTGTCACTGAGCCTCAGACAGAATGATGTTAGACCACCACCACCCCTGGTTTGTATCAAGACCCGTGTGAAAAGATTTTGTTTTTAGCTGTGACTTGTACAAATTGTCACCAACCTGCAGTCAGCCTTTGCTTATTTATGTTATATATTGCATCAAGATAATTAATGACTTGTAATTATTGACTGATAGGAACAACTGTACAGGGTTGAGTTAAAGTTTTTTTTTTTTCTTTTTCATTAGGGGCCACTGGGATATGATGGGATTTGCTACCATGAAATAGATGAACAAAATAAAAGTGAATAACTGCTCCCTCCCTGCCAGCTCTGTGACCTGCTTTCAATAAGGCCACTTCTGAGCAATCACGCTGATCTGCTCTGTTCCTTAGGAAATCCAACCAAGATTAAATATTGCGTTGCGCATAAAGTAGTAATTAGTTGCAGTGACATGGATGAAATTCGGAGAAAGCCTCAAAATACCCCTGTGTTTGCAATGTGGTTCATTCAGGAATAGTTAAGCTGCCCAGTAGTAATTCCTACAGGAGCCATTCGAACAATAGACCTCTTGTTCACATTTCTAGCAAAACGCAAAGCTTTCTGTTGCTTCATGGACACCCTGTCCTCAAGTAGACCCAATCACTCTTCACAAGATGTTATTCATGTAGAGTGTATATGACTGCACCTCAAGGCAAGTGGGTTAACACTCAAAGAGCTGCACTCTGAAAAAAAGCAAGTCTGATTTCACTGTTATATATCATGAAATGTTGCATCAATAACACCGCGCAGCAGTGCAGACATCCACAGCACAAATCTGATTTGCTTATCCAACCTTGTTTGTGGTCAGGCAAGAATCACATGGGGGGTTGTTTCGGTCTGGCGGTGACAGCAGGTAGAGTTAGGTAAACGTGGGATTAAGAGCTTGTTTATTCCTGCCTATTGCCATTGTGCAACAGCAGTGCCTCTATTTTCTCTGTTACATAACGTCAGTCTGCCAAGTCTAAGCAGATCACACAACCAGGAAGAAGCTATGGGAGCCAGGTCAGCACGCTGCCGATGTTCATTGTTGCTCGTCATGGTAGATTCCACTGCTATATGTGGGTTAATGTTCCCCAGCGGGTAAAGTTCAGAGGAAATCAATTCTGTCCCCTGTAAACTAAAAGGCGTGGTCTTTTCTAGGAACTCTGACCCACACGTCTGAGTGTCACACTCTGAGCATGTGTGTGTGTGTGTGTGTGTGCGTGTGCTTGTTTGTGTTCCTGCTGCTGTGTTTGTCTAAGAGAAAAGCTAATTTTGTAATGGTTTCTGAGTCTTGTGTGACTTCATTAGCACTAAAAATAGAAGTGTAATTAATGATTGCTTTGATGATTCAGTATCAAATGCAAAATATGTAAAAAAACAAAAAAGAAACACATGGCTAATAAGCCATTTCAGTAGTGATAATTCGGAGTGCTCCTCACATTCCTAAACATTTCTTTGCAGTTGCAAATTGTGTTATATGGCACCTTTCTGCTGTCGTATTTGCTTTTGTAAAGTCCAAAGCGACATAATGTGCACACACTTCTGTGTCTCCCAACCAGTCATCGCAACCATGCGGGACCTGAAGAAGAAGGACAAGTTGGTGGAGGCAGCCGGAGATGCATATGGAAAGACATTGATGTTGCTTCCATTAGATGTGTGTAGCGACGAGTCCGTCAGGCAGTGTGTCAACAATGTTAAGGACCGACATATTGATATTCTGAGTGAGTAAGACCCACAATGTCCTACACACACCCCACACACAGATTGAAATGCACGTTTTTTTATGATCGATTTCATGTGGACACGCATGTTTTTTGTTTGTTTGTTTGAGGGTTATTATCATATGTTTTAGAAGAGTTTATTTGTAGTATTTATTTTATTTTTTACATATGCTAGAACACCACCCTCCCACGTCCTTTTATAGTTGCGTGCATTCAATAGAAAGTCTAAACTATCATTGGAGAGAATTGCTTTTCATTTCAGCAAATAAAACATCAAAGCTCTGTGTTATTACTGTGATTATAATAACAGTTTAGGACAAAGGCTTTGACTATTCATGAAAGAAATATCTTTTAAACAGTGCTTGCACTGCATATGGTTTTGCAGTTGATAGAGTATGTGGAGGGAGGAGATTGGGAAAGTCTTAAAATTCCAGTGGGCAGAGAGATTATGCACCAAAACAGAATGGGCTATCATATTATTATCCTGAGTGAAATATAGCTGAAGCTAAGCTTGCAGCAGCACTTTATTTTCCTGTGTGGTAGTCCTCACAATCTCTCAACGTGTCACCAAGAACACGTGACACAATAACAAGAATCTGTTATTTTTTCAGGGCGGTAGATCTTCCCAGATCTTCCCATTAGGAACTCTGTTCTCTTCTTGTGTTTAAACCTTTAGCCTGGATAAAGCATCTATTTATAAACCTGCCTCCAGCTTACTCTAAATCCAACATTACAGCTCCTTTCACCTTTAAACTCAAGACCCAGATGCTTCTCAACCTGGTTACATCACTCCTTCATGTTGTCAAACACTGACATCTGGTGGCAGTATCAAGTAAAATCAGCTGTAATTAACAGGGGATCTAATGCAGTATTTTATTTATTTTTTGTTTGCTTGTTTTTTTGATATTTGCATTCATGTACAATGTGCTAATTGTGTGTCTGTTCTGTGTCAGTTAACAATGCAGGTGTGGGCCTTCTTGGCCCCGTGGAAAGCATCAGCATCGAGGAGATGAAAAAAGTATTTGAGACCAACTTCTTCGGAGTGGTTCGCATGATCAAAGAAGTGATGCCAGATATGAAGAAGAGGCGTTCAGGGCACATTATTGTCATGAGCAGCGTCATGGGTCTTCAGGGTATGATTTTTGTATAATTAATTGCACACAAGAAAATCTGTAGTGCACTGAAATGTAATCCAAGACTTATATTTACAGTTCTAACTGAATGTAGAGGAAACACTTTGAGAGTGACTGTTTAATAGGCTTCACTCAGATACTGTAAACTAGTTTAGTAAACTACAGAGATACATTTTCTTAGATTTTCTTAGATATAAAATATTATATCCCAAAAATTCCATATTTTTGCACATAAGAAGAAAACATCATATTTGTCAACAATCATGTAAATCACTCTGCACGTCTTCCATGTGTAGTGCTGTGTGAAAGTTTTTGCCTGTTATAATCTGAGCTGAAAACATTTCTATGTTATAGTTTAGGTATTTTTAAAAAATTATTTTTATTCTTATATTTTTTATCTGATTATTATCAGTCGTTGGTCTGTGTCTCACATTTCCAGTGAAGCTCTGGTGATTTACAGTCATTTGAGTCAAACTGCAAACACTTAGGAAGAATTTTTAGTGCTTGTTTTAACTTGTTTGAAGTAGCACAAAGGTGACCTCCAGCAGAACACGCTGAACTGTATCTGATGAGTTGCTAAACTGACTCGCATAATATCTGCTGCTTTAATTGTCCTGTCTGTTTTTTTCACCTTAGTCTTTTATATGTAAATTACATTTGAGTGATGTCAGCTCTTGATTGAGGGCTTTGAAATGTGAATCTGCAGAGCTCTGATGGCCTTTATCTCCTTTTTTGTTCTTCTTCAATCAGGTGTGGTATTTAACGATGTTTACACTGCTTCCAAGTTTGCAATGGAGGGGTTCTGTGAGAGTATGGCTGTGCAACTGATGAAGTTCAGTATCCGGTAGATTGCCCTCTTTCCTCTGTCCTTACATCACATCTGTCTTTATTTTCGACTGAGAGTGTCCTCTCACTGATCTTTCTGTATCTAACTTCCTCAGGTTGTCCATGATTGAGCCTGGCCCAGTGCACACTGAGTTTGAAACAAAGATGATGGAGGATGTGGCTAAGATGGAGTATCCGGGTGCAGATGCTGACACAGTTCGTTATTTTAAAGATGTTTACCTGCCATCGTCCACAGATATATTTGAGGCCATGGGCCAAACACCAGACGACATAGCCAAGGTAGAAAAATGGGCTTCTGGCTCTATATTGGACCCAGTTCATGAATTTGTGTTGCGCTGTGAACTGCAGTGAAATCAGCTGAAACTTTGTCTTCTTATCTTTCCAGTGCACTAAAAAGGTTATTGAGTCAAACAGCCCTCGCTTCAGGAATCTTACCAACAGCCTCTACACACCCATTGTGGCCCTGAAATATGCAGATGAGACCGGAGGCCTGTCTGTGAACACATTCTACAATCTGCTCTTCAATTTTGGCCCCCTCATGCACATCACCATGAGCATCCTCAAGTGCCTGACGTGCAGCTGCCTGCGCAGACGCACCATCTCACCCAACTGAAGACGGAGTGTGTAATCCTGTCACCTAACCTTGACCTCCCGCTTTGTTGAACGGAGGTAGACTAGAACAAGTAACCTGGAGGGAGGAGGCGCCGTTTAGTTTAAAGACAGTACAACAATGAGCTTCTCCAGCCAACATGCACAGTTGCACAAGTTTGTCGCAGAGATGTTATGTGGAGGGTGACCTCATGTACTGACAGAAACATGCATACACCACAACATAGCCATACAAAAAATACACACATTGGATTATTGTATATATTATTATGATAAGGAAATCATGCATAAGCCTGTAAGCTGTTGGATATATGTGTTGTTAAATGGGAACTGAACTTGAGATAGGAAACACATGGACAGACATCAAAGCACAAGCAATAAGTTAATGAAATAAACCATGAAATTATAGAAAATATAACAATATATAAGTTGTGTTGTTTGCATTACTCACCAGAGTAATGACACATAAGGCACGGTCAGAACACGTCAGCTTTTGTTGTTCAGTGCCCTTAATTTCATGCTCACCTTAATGTAGTGTTCTCATGGTCATAATTGCTGTTGAATCATATTTCTAATCTTTCATAAACTGAATATTTTTTTTAAACCTTTATGAAGGGTTGGATCAGATATTTTTATCCAGAAAATTGATGGGAATAATAAACAGAATTGTGATTTACTCTAACTGTACATTTTTAACAATACCAACAACATAAAGTGACCGCTTTGAAGATTGTCTGCAAGGCCCAGTGGACACCATGAGAGGGCGGCATTTCACTGTTAGCCGACCTGGTAACCTGGTAACCTGTGGACTGCTCAGGACATGCGATGATTTTCACAGCATGTCATTCACAAAAAGCACAGGTGTGCAAATCAACAAAACACTCAACACCAGTTCACCTCGGAAACAGCGTTGGAGTTGCTTTCTGAGATCGATGAATACAATAATATTCCGTTAAAATCTTTTTATTGTGTTGCAGAAACTGACCGTCATGCTTATTGTTCACTAGCTGAAAAAAAACGTATCTTTTAGAAATACAAGCATCAATGTCAAGTCCTAGGAATATTTGGAAAATATTAAGTATTGAATCGGAAAAGATGGACATAATAACAGAATGTGTTCAAATAACATTTTATAGATCATATGCAGGTTAAAAAAACAAGAACATCTAAGGCCACTTTTTGAGGCGATACTTGAATTTTTGTCAGTGCAACTGTCTGTGCACATGCACAGAAATTAGCATGTGTTTGCATGCATGTGAATGTGTTATAAGACCATGTCTATGGGCCAAGATAGTGATCTGTTGATGGATATAAAGAGGTCATGGCCTGCTCCCCATCAAAACCCCTCCCTTGAACCCCCAACCCTCTCACACACACACCCGGCTTTGTGCCATGTGAGGGAATGTGACCTGGTTCCCATCCCTGAGGAGGGGTGAAAACTATTGACAACCTCAGACACATTGCGCAGTCCTGAGCCTCCCTCTCCAGCTGGCCCTCTTAGCCTATCAGGCCTGGACCCCCTGGTCCTGGTCCGCTCTGGGAGAGGCCTGCAGGATCACCAAAGCAGTCTAGCCATTCTTCCTACGCACCCTGCCCTGTCCTATGTTGCTATGACCTTCCATGCACAATGCTGTTTACACACACCTAGTCTGAATGCAAGGACAGTGCAACTGGTTGCAAACCTGTAGTTTATGCCCTGTGTACAATGAGTGCAGTGCCTCAGCTCTGTATATGTGTCTTCATCAGAGGCGACAGCTCTGCACAATGGAACAAAGACACTGTCAATCACAATCAAATGGGTGTGTGTATAGGGGTTGGAGGGGAAGGGGAATAGGGAATCTGAGGAGGTTGGGGGAGGAGTCTGTATGTTCTGAATGTTCAGGGGGATGCCAAGACCCAATGTGGGACACTGAAGGCTAATGGCAGGGGGTGGGGTGTGTCGCACTTGGGAAAATGAGAATTAGGGTGCCTGGACCTGAATGGAAGACCTATTTACTAAGTGAATGAACACAAGAGTTACAGCAAAGTCTCATTAAACAAGAGGTCTCATCAAACCATTGTTTTGTACCTCTGTTTCACAATTAAGAATGTCATTGCAGTATAACGAGGGTAATGCGACAGGGTTTGGTCTTCTCTTAATTGTAACCCTGTCACAATTTCTGAGCCTGTAAACATACTCTGGCTCTGCCCTTATGCAACCTTGCTGTGTACTTAGGAATCAACCACTTGCATTTTCGGACAGAAAATATATGAGTACAAACAGCTAAATGAAAGAAGGAGAACCTCAGTAGTTATCTTTGGCATGTCAGCGGGATGCATTCTTTTTACTTGGTCTACATGGGCATTTTACCACATCCTGCTTTCACTGTCATCATCACCACCAAATAACCACACCTAAGCCTCAATCTGACAGTAATGAGAAAACTGGAGAGTCAGAGATCAAAAAGAAAAGATAGATGCAGAGGACCGAAATTTGTGAGAACCGAGCTGTGAAAATGGGAGACGGACAAAAAAGAGACGGGAAGTGCAAAGAAGAAAGAGAATGAGAGAGCATTGTGGGATGTTACTCAAAGTGATGCTGATGTCTAGACAGGCGGCTCAAGTCTGATCCCATTCCCCCTTGGTGCCAAATCAAGAGTCCAGAGCAGAGTGTGATTCAATCAGAATCAATCAGAAACATTAGTGGGGACACAACAGCCATCAGTGAATCCCTACCTGATTCTACACCCCTGTGAGCTACACCTGTGAGATCAGCAGATTTTAACAATTAGATGGACTACTGTGCTTGGGATACTTTGCACAGTGAAAGTATTTAATATATATAACAGGGATTATATATGACAGGGATTGTGACAAAGCATTTGGAATTTGTTCAAAAGAATCAGAAACTGGACAAAGTTTAAGTTAAAGCAATAGTTTTTAGTGCTTTAATGCTTATGTGAGAAATGATCTTAAGTGGCTGAGAAAAACTGTAACAAGGCTGCATGTGAATGGAGATGTAGCCACATGGGGCACATTACTGCCCTTAAAGCTGAAGTGCGGTCTGAAGGGAACTATCACCCTTTATATAGTAAAAACAGGAGAAACCCCAGTTGCCCTGTGGCTGACTTTTGGTAGCCGGGTTCAGCAGAGCAACATAATCCACAGAGAGAAACAAAAAACAACCTGTTTTCTCTGTCGCCCTTGTTTTCACCCATTGCCTTTCTCTTTCCTGTTCATTCTATCTGAGCTACACTGCCCTCGCCTCTGCCTCCCTCCATAGCTCCGCTGTGCAGTGACCTCGTACAGATCCAACATGGGTCACTTGCTTATTTACACGTAGAGAGAGAGGGGTGGTCATCGTCTCACATTCTGAGCAGGGGCTTGTTTGCGAGGCCATTCAGAATTGTTTAGAGTAAAATAAATCAAAAGAATCTGGGCTCTCACCGTACGCATTGTTTTACAGACACAGAACCGCCATTGTCACAGTCTTTACAACATTAGTGCTGTCCACTTTCACCACAGCTCTTCCAGAACATAAACAATCTGTCAGGAATTTCCAGACTGGGACTCAGTTTGCCCACTGCCGTATCATATTGTTCTGCTTTGTTCATTTTCTCAAAATTACCAGTTTGGGTGACTGTGACGCTGTGATTAGAGGGTTCAGTCTGTGTACAGGCATTAAACATCTCAAACCAGGGGATGGTGGGTGATTGTGCTGGGCTTAAAGGTGATGTAATCAGAGCTGGAGTAACACGATCAGCTTTTTTTTCCCCCTTTGGACAGTGAGGTCAGACTGGTGTAATATTCCATAAGATAAGCCTGACAGCAAAGCCGCTGGCGTCACTGAACAAATCTTAGTCCAAACCTGAAACTCCTGTTTGAGAGGGCAAGACAAGGCAAGAAGCACAGGGGAGTGTAAAACGAAAACTAGCACAAACACTAAAACAGATATTTATGTTAACAAATATCTCCTCACATTTCTTTCTCTAAACTATAATCTCTTAGTGGAGCTGTCTTTTTGGTTTTCAGCTTCTTGTTTCTCTTACTCAGTGGTGTAATTTGGTGTCTAGAAATTTGATGGTGTGAAGCATTTATATTTTTAATTTAGTGAAAAATAACAACAGGCTTTGCTTTCTGGTTCAACCAACATGAAGGAGGGAATATTCCCAACCATGGGATGCTTTTAATTTGTTTCTCAAGGATGGTTGTGTTTTCCCGTATGCCTCTGGCAGAGCTCAGTAGATGCTCATGTGCATGTGTGCATGAGTCAGATGGAAAGAGGACTGCATAGATTGCCCTTACTCTCTGTGTTATACAGTGACCTCATCAGAGAGTCTATCGGTATTGAAGTTTGTCCTTGCCTAGCAACCCTGGCGGCATCCCAACCTCTCTGATCAGCCCTGGCATGGCAATGATCTATTCACTGTCGCCAAAGATGAGAAACCTAAAAGGGGGCAGGCACACCCACGCCAGGAAGCCCGTCTTAACCCAAAGAGCCCAGATCATTGTTTATTCAGCTTGAGTGCATCACAGTTTGGCAGCAACAGTGAGAGTGAACAGACATTAAAAATCTCAGTTCATAAGACCCTAATTATAACATCGTTTAAAGCAGTCCCTCGCTTAAGCATATGGAACATGCTCACAGACTGCAAAACCAATATGCATGTGATCATCATTTCATTCAAGAACAGATGAACAGTAATCTGTGTGCAGCTTTCATGGCTCCAAAGAGGCTGATCCCCCCCCCCCCGCTCCCCCCCCACCCAATTTGATTTACTTATTTATTTATTTTATCTAAACAAAAGAATGCCTCCTCCGATTTACCGTGAAAAGATGTTCATAGATTTGTGCCCCGTGAAGAGATGTCTTTGTTGTTATCTCCATTGGTGTGCCGCCTCCACTTGGCTCAGCCTAATCAGAATACAAACACGCCTCTGTCATTTGGCCGAACTCCCTCTCAACCTCCACTTCTGTCTCTCTGTCTCAGTCCGTCTGTTTTTAACACAGACTTTCAATGAGTTTCTTCTGCCTCCTCAATTCATTTTCTGTTTTTAAATTGTCTCTACTCCAAACTCTTCTTCATGAGGATTTATGCACATGCAAAAAAATAAAATAAGAATAAAATCATACTGTTGCTCCATGGCGCGCTTCCTTCCACCTCAGCCTCTGATTTGTTCTCTCTCTTTCATCTTGCTTCTATCTAATCTACTAGATGGTGGGTACCCCCTGAGGCGCTAACACCGAGGCCTGACATACATTAACTTCACTTGTCTGTGCACAGCCTAGTTTCGGTTGCTGGAAGTGTTGCCGTGTAAAAGGACCCCTGAGGGAGAAGACTTGTGCTTAGTGAAGGCAAACATAGCTACAAGATTCAGAACAAAATGCCTTCAGCAGAACTTTCTCCTCACAACTGCTGTGGAGAGGCAGACTTTTTTCTTTGCACTATATTTAATACATGCAAAACAAAACACTTTAATTTTAAGTATCACAGGTTAAAAAAAATCTCTTCTCTACTATATATTTCAATACAGACTAAAAAGATAGAGGTCTCAATGGCAGTTATTGTTATCTGAATGCTTTGAAGCGGATTTTATATTCCAGGAAAATCATTCACAAGCCGACTGCTTACAAACTCTCATCTAAGAAGTTAGCTGTTTAACTGAGCTCAGGATTTAAAGCATGGCATCTGCTATTTAGAAAGATGGTGCTCTAATGTCTGGCTCTTCCAGTCAGAATGCTTTGAGTGCTGGTGAGAGAAGAAATAAGTATATTTACCATGGACTAAACTAGATGAGGGTTAGGCAGAAAGAGTTTATGTCGTCTGCGTGTAACAACAAATTTATGACAGAAGATTAAGAGGCACTGCTGTGAAGCTCAGCTTGGATCAGTGTACATTAATAAATCGTACTAACTTGATAGTGTAGTGAGATAAGTTACATGAATAAATTCGTTAGACAGAGAGGCAGCACAGCATCAAAGTTCAGAGTTCACACTACAAAGACGTGCAGGTCAGGTTAATTCAGAAGAGGAAAGTAACAAAATAAAAATACCTCATTACTTAAAGTAGAGTTTTCAGGCATGTGCACTTTATTTGAGCCTGTTTGTCTGACAGCTTTTTACCTTTTATCCTATTTCACTATTTTGACATAAACATCTGTAGATTTCTACATTTTCAGTATTTGAGGAAAGTTTCTATTTCACATCACTGTGCTCATTCAAGCATCAAACCATAACATAGCATAACTGATGGTGCATCCATCGCCGGGGTTTATTGCATGCAAAGAAACAAAAATATATCATTTATGCATCGTTTATTGAGCTATTTCCAGGGGTTAAAGTGAGGCGGTGCAGTATTTTTGGTGCAGATGTCTGTAAGTTGTGGTCAGTATTTCAGCAAGAAACTTTTGACTTGTAGTGTATATTATTGTATATTAATATTATTTAAATACTGTTTATTTTTAGGGCTTCAGGGGAATAAACCTGAGACAGCTGTGTGGAGGAATCCTGTTTCTTCTGAGTTCTCTCTCCATCGGTTTCCAGTCACCACAAAAACTTATTAGGTAAAATCAATGCATTGCCACAGGGTACTGTTATTGGGTACAGAACTTTGTGATAGCTGGGAACATATGTATATGAAAAATATGTCATATGTGTCAGGTTTTTATTACAGTTTCTTTATAATTTATTACTGTTTGGAATAATTTTCATCCACAAGTGATACAAAAATAACCTACAATATGTGTTTAGCCTTATTTTGTGCTGGAAAATGCAAAATAAAAAATATCCTTCAAAGTAAAAATGATGCATTCTGCATTTCGTCATGCTGAGAGTTTTTGTAGGAGACCTCGAAAAGATAACATTGTTGAATGTTTTTAATTTTTGAAAACCAGATAATATTGAAAGGTTCAATATTGTCCTTCAGGAACTCGTGAGCCCAAAATCATCCCACTTTTTTCAGCATTTCAATTTGGTCTATAAATAGCACACTGTCACATTTACATGTTTCATATTAACAAATTAAAATATTAGATAAAGATAACCCAAGTAAATACAAAGTCTCCCACATCCTTGTTGAATCATGAATTGTGATTTTAGAAAGCTGAGTTCAGTTTCAGTAGCCACGCCCAGGTTTGATTACTGCCAAACCTGTTGAATAAAGATATCACTTCAATAGAGTCTGTCTGACAAAATGAACTAGGCAAAAAGATCTCAAAAAGAAACACATCATGCGACAACTTAGAGGAACTCGAAGAACAGATGAGAAGCAAAGTCAATGACATCTATTAGTCATCTGGAAAGGGTTACAAAGACGTTTATTTCTAGGGCTTTGGGACTCCAGCGAATCGCGGTGAGAGCCATTATCCACAAATGGAGGGAACTCGGAATAGTGGTGAACCTTCCCAGTAGTGGCCTGGGAATTACTCCAGAGTGACTCATCCAGGAGGTCACAAAAGAACATCTAAAGAACTGCAGGCCTCACCTGCCTCAGTTAAGGTCAGTGTTTATGATTTGACAGTAAGAAAGAAACTGAGCAAAAAGAGGATCCACTCGAGAGTTTCAAGGCGAAACCAAAAAGAACGCAAAGGCATGTTTCACAGTTGACAAAACAAAACAAACATCTTGATGATCCGAAAGACTTTTGGGAAAATATTTTGTGGACTGACGAGACAGTAGTTGAACTTTTTGGAAGGTCTGCATCCTGTTACGTCTGACCTGAAACTAACACAGCATCTCGCAAAAGGAACATCATGCCAACAGTCAAACATGGTGGTGGACAGCTTCCCATGGAAATGTCTGAGTTCTGCACCAGAAAATCCAGAAATAGAGTTACAGACCATCAGTTTGTGCCCTGAAGCTCAAGCGCACTTGGATTATGCATTAAGACAATGATCTGAAACACACCAGCAAGTCCGCCTCTGAATGGCTCAGAAAAACAAAATGAAGGTTTTGCAGTGCTCCGCTCAAAGTCCAGATTTAAATCTGTGTGAGATCCTTTGGCATGACCTTAAAGAGGCCGTTCATGCTCCAAAACCCTCCAATGTGGCTGAATTAAAACAATTCTGCAAAGAAGAGTGAGCCAAAATTCCTCCACAGTGATGTGAAAGACTCATTGCCAGTCATCACAAATGCTGGATGGCAGTTCTCGCAGCCATGGATGGCACAACTAGATATTAGCTTTAGGGGGCAAATACTTTTTCACATGGGGCCAGGTAGGGTTAGATAGCCTTTCCCCTTTAATAAATGAAACCTTTGCATTATGTATTTACTTGGTTTGTCTTTGTCTTATATTTAAATGTGTTTGATGCTCTGAAACATCACGTGTGACAAATAAAAAAGAGGGCAAAATAAACCAGTAAGGGGGCAAATACTTCACAGCACCGTACATCTCTATTGCTGCGTCCTTACTGAGAATTTGGTTGTGAAAATCTCTGAAGATTTAAATTATTTTAATGGGATCAAAATACAATGTTTCTATATCGGTTTAGAAGGACCAGACCTTTCTCCTTGCTCAGAGCCCTCTCCATATTTTCCCTGACCTATGGAGAATGGCCTAACTGTGGCATTTGCCAAAGGTCAGGTCCTCCATGAGTACTGGGCAGGACCCCACTCATGTGATCGCCCACTTCCCTGGCAATTTTCCAAGAACGAACAGAGTAACGTGTTTGGTTCATGGTGGGAAAAGCATCCTTTGGAATGTGACTTTGAGTGGACACTGTGGGACCAGAAAGAGGGTCTTCCCTTTCCCAGGTCAGATGTACCCAGTGCCTACTCTCACCAGCAAAGCCCACAGCTGATGGTGAAACTCCATCCAGCAGCCCTCAGGGCAGCAGTGAAAACAACCCGCTGCACAGCTATCAACTCATTTCTTCTTACACTCATCATACAAATACACAGATGCATCTGTGTCTGAGACTGGCTGGCTGTTGTGGGTTTTGCTCACGTAACTTAACTGTCAGTTTGACCTCAAGTGTGACAAATGAACAATGATCTTCAGTCATGGAGAAATACTAGGTGTTGAAACTTCCAGCCAGGACTTGTGGTCGGAGGACAAAGTGCAAATCGGGACACTCTTGTATGTTTTTATTGTCTTGGTTATTGAGGTTAAAGTTCTCCTTTTCTTCTTCATATCCAACAAGCAACGTACCTCACAAAACCATTTGACTCCAAATAGCAAAATAAATGCTCACTATTACATGGTTCCTGATATATATATAACCTGTTCGTATTCAAAAATCCATGATCCCAGTCTCTAGAGGTATTCTCAATGAAACACGAGAGAATATTCCCTCCAACATGATCCCCATCTCCCCCTTTCTTGCTCCTCTTACAACACAGGCCCTCACAGGAAAATAATAAACAGATGAGTAGGATGGGAACAGCTCCCAGTGAGAGCAGCCAAGCACTTAGGCAAGCAGGCATCACTGTTTTGGTTCCCAGGCTGGAAGGAAGAGGGCATGTCGGAGCTTGACAGACCCAGTGACTGAGCAGAACCAGAAAAACTTGACAGAAATCACCGTTATCTGTCAGATTCATCCCCAGTTTCCAGCTCGACACACCCCCTTGCACAAGTCTGTACACACAAGCCAAGAAACTGAGAA
>VOQJ01011859.1:0-14542 GCA_015052665.1 Apistogramma diplotaenia | reverse complement strand
AAATTTACTTAAGTACAGTACTCAAGTAAATGTACTCCGTTACTGTCCACCATTGCCGACAGGATACGATTTAATGAATTGCGCCAATGTCTAATGATACAGATGCGTAGTAATTAACTTTATATTCCTGTAGTCACGTGTAATCTGCATTGTGCTGTTCTGTGATGACTGGATACACTGGGAAATAACCAGTTTGTCTGCATAGTCTGAAATGTGTGATCACCACAACAAAAAGTCCCAAAGAGCCCGCTGCTGACTCTGATCTGGCCAGTGTAACAAACAGCATAGAAAATCATGATGGAGACGAGGTAAAGGTCATCATTTTATTACAGAAAGCTAAACTGTACAACCTGCAACATACACAGTGCGCATGCCGATACGCAGCGCTTGAAATACAGCAATACATTTATCCAGACCATCGATAGCACGAGTGGATGTTGTTGAAGCAGCGGCAGAGACGGAGGAGCACGGCGGTTCCGTTACTGTAGATGTGGATTAAAAGCCTCCGTCAGTGGGAAAGAAATCTTGATAACGCGTCGTGCCAGACCTTCCGACCATGGCTGACCGGTCGGTGCCCATATACTTTGCTTGCATAATTTGAATGCAACTTCCAATCTTTTCGGGTCGCTCTGATAATTGCCTTTCAGCCTCCTGCAGCGCTGTTTGTACGTTCGTAACCGTGAGCGGCGACTGGCTCAGATACCCAATTATAAACAATCTCATTTCTCGTTGCTCGGTCCACTCACTCTAGATTCTATCATCTGCCACTAAACACGGAAATGTCTGCACCACCTGATTTGACCACAGTTTACGTGTCTCCGTTATCTTGCTCTTCTGCCCGGTTTCCAAAAATGGCGCTGTTGATTGTGGCGAAGGAGTCACTTGTGACTCAGCTGTGACGACATCCCCCAACCAATCAGCAGCACGCTGTTCCACAACGTCACGTCATGGAACCAGTTCCAGAGCGCTTGAAACTTCAGAAAAGTGAGTCCGAAAAAATGGCGACAAAGCCGGCTCGGGCAGAAGTGTAAAAGCAAATACCTCCCGCTGAGTCGCGCCGACCCGCAGTGAGCCGATGCCTGTGTAAATCCGGCTTTAGACCCTAGGTGAGCACCTCTCTGGACCCACTTCAATTTGCATGCCGCCCTGGGGTTGGAGTTGATGATGCCACCATTTACCTGTTACAGCGAGCTTACTCCCACTTGGATAAATCAGGAAACACAGTAAGTGCGTTTAACATGATTCAGCCCTGTCTGATGAGTGAGAAGCTCAAAAATACGCAGGCTAATGCCTCCATAACCTCCTGGATTATTTATTACCTGACGAACAGACCACAGTTTGTGCGGCTGAACGGATGTGAGTCTGATCGGATGGTCAGCAGAACAGGAGCACCACAGGGGACTGTCCTGTCACCCTTCCTGTTCACATTGTACACCTCACATTTTCAGTACAGCACAGAGTTCTGTCATCTGCAGAAATTCTCAGATGACTCTGTGATCGTGGGGTGTATCAATGGTGGACAGGAGGATGAATACAGAGAGCTGGTTGACCACTTTTGTAGGAGCCAATGCAAAGTTAAGATGGTGCAACTTCAGTTTGTGTGTGTATAGCATGTTCTTTATATGTTGTTGCTGGTTGGTGTTATTAGTGCTTGTGTAAATGGCACTAGACCTGATAGTAAAACTGATTGTTCTGTTTCTCTAGTTTGCTATTGAACTAGGCATGCTCACTAGTAAAAAGGAAAAAGAATCGAAGTGTGGATTAGCAGCTGTGACAAGTTTGGTGTAAAAAGGTTTTTTGACCGATGCTGTTATTATCTGGCCACCATCTGCATCGCAGAGCACCTTAAGTACTGTTTTCATGCGTGTCTCATCTGAGAGAAGCTCGGATGTACAGTATGTGGATGGAAATGTAACCTGGATGAACGTGGTGGTGGAAATAAACACTCAAAACTACGACCTACTGTAATTCTTCTTTGACTGGAGTAAGAAGTAAAAACGGTGCACACAAGTCAAACCCATCCTTCTTGCCTGCTGCTAACACTACTGAGTGGCTTTGAGATTGCATTTTTGAGTTTGCCATAACAACTTTGAAAAATGTATCTCTTTTTAAAACCTTATGGCACTGCACTAACCTTGAGCTGAAGCAGTCCTTTGGTTGGAACACTTTCAAAAATGTACATTATCTCTGAAGAAGGGGTATCACTGTCCTGTGCAAATAGTGACACACTGGATATAAGTCTGATTTCTCCCGGTTCCACCTCTAGTCCAGTGTTCCTGAAGGCCACAAGATTAATGCAAGTTAACTTTTCTTTTCCACAATCAATCATGCAATGACTCTGAAAATATCAGTCTAACCTGATGAGCTGTGGCTTCTCATCATTCACTTGCAGCACTTTAACCATCACCTGTTTAAGGAGTTGGTGCCTGCCATCAGTCAGCTGTATGGTAAAACTATCCTCCATATTCTCAGAGTCATCATGCATGTACATCAGAGCCATACCTGTGGGACAATGATTATCATATTTTTTGACTTTTTGAAAGATGTAATGTAAAGAAATTTTAATTAAATATCTTGTTATTTCAATTTTGGGAATATCAGGGTTTGTTTATTTTAAGACAAACTAAAATTTATCATTTAGTCAAAACTTCCTTTTTTGGAGCTTTATACTCTGCTATACACTGCTATTTTACTCACCAGTCTTAATGGCTGAGATCAAGACAAAAATGAAATAATTGGAACAATGATTTCACAACCATAACTGAAGCAGCGACATGTAAAAAGTACCATTTTTAAGATCTGTCATAGTAAAGTCAACAACAGGAAATTTATGCTGGGCCTCTTGTTTCTTGTTGACTGGTTCTCCACTGCTGTTGTTGATGATCCTGCCATGCTGAGGAGGTTTGACCACAGTGAAAAGCAAGACATCCCTGGGGATATCCACATCTATCGCATGCAAGATGGATGAGTCCAGCTGCTTCATTTTTCCTTCTCGTACCTCACACACAAGGAAGTCAGTCATTAAATGACCATTTTTGATAATTAATGTGAGAAGGTCTCATCAGTAATATGACCACAGAAAATTAGATTCCGATCATAAAAACTTACTGTGATGTTGTGAGCCACAAACTCTGGGACTTCATCATTTGTTGGGTTAATAATGATGTAGAAAGGGATGTGGGCAGAGCTGTGTTTGCCGTCTGATACACAGAGCATAAAGTGGTCAGCTATGGGTTCCATCCTCTGGTGTCTGGACTGCACATAGTTAACATGGCCCTCAATGATGTCTTTGTATGAAAAAGAAGCTGAGAAAAAGAGGTTAGATCAATCCGACATTAAAATAGGTTTCATTTTTATTTTTATTATGATCATAAGTATTGTGATTCTTACCTATGCTTATTCCTGTATTGCTTTTCTCAAAACCAGGACTGGGGAGAACATTTTCAATGTAGCCAAACTGGGGCGGGGAAACCAGACTGATCACCAGCTCATCCAGGACTGTGTCCATGTCAGAGGCTTTCAGATGAGCCACAGTAATCGGGGCAGTCTCACCTTCATTCACTATAAAGATGTCTACTACAAACAAGAAAACATGATAAGGGAATATAATTAAAAATAAATATATTTTTCTTTTGTCCATTCATTCTCTTCCGCTTCTCCGGAGCCGGGTTGCGGGGGCAGCAGCCTAAGTAGAGAAGCCCAGACTTCCCTCTCCCCAGCCACCTCCACCAGCTCATCCGGATATAATCTCTCCAACATAGGACATGCCCGGTAGGACATGCCCGGAACACCTCACCCAAAAGGCGCCCAGGATGCATCCTGATCAGATGCCCGAACCACCTCAACGGGCTCCTTTCGATGTAGAGGAGCAGCGATTCTACTCAGAGCCCCTCCCGAATGGCCACACTCCTCAACCTATCTCTAAGGGAGAGGCCAGCCAGCCTTCGGAGGAAGCTCATTTCAGCCGCTTGTATTTGCGATCTTGTTCTTTTTTTCTCTCTATTTTTTCACTTAGTAATTAAAGCTCAAATGTTCAAATAGTTTACCTGTTTCTAGTGAAGGTGGCTGGCTGTCAACAGGAAACACTGTGACCTGGAGATCGTACATGGGCAAACTGTCCCCTAGACGAGCAGTGCCTCTGGTCCTGACAGGATTCCCTCCACTGCAGCATAAAGCCAACAACTCTGTCTCTCCATCAGAAATGACGAAGGTGATGGTGTCATGGCAAGGAGTGAGTCCAATCTCCAGTCCTAAAACCGCAATCATAAAAAAAACCTTTTAGAATCAGCCCAGCTGCTGCACTGTATTACACTTCATCTCATTAGGGTGACAACTTGGGTGGGAGACCCTGCAAGGTAAGGATTTGCAGCTGGGTTCCTTTTGAACTCTATTACAGTCATTACATTTCCTGGCTGTAGCTGGAATTATTACTGAATAATCAGTTTTAGACTCATGTACTCAAATTTCTTATTGACATTAGTCAATAATAAGTTACGCATGTCTGTGGTTTCTAAAATTAGCAAAATTATATTTAACACGGGAATATACAATCAAAGAAAACACTGACATGTTACTAAGCTCGCAAAGAAAGAATGTGCTCTTATAAATGTTTTTCCAATGAAACAGCTAAAACCATCAGTTCAACAGCATTAGCCATCATACTAATGACTTTCACATATTCCTTAAAGATATATGGCTTGTTATTCCATCCATGGTTGTCTACCTGTGTGTTTGTATGTGACGATCCCTGCAGTGATGTCAGCCTGGATGAAGCGATCAACCACTACACCATTTCGCAGGATCACACCATGATGTGGTTGCTGAGCAATTAGAAAGGACAGGCTGCTGTTGTCGCTGTCTTTATCAGTAGCATAGATGTACTCTGCGGTGATGACAATTTCCTGCCCCTCTGCACAGCTGAGAACTGGTTTCAAACCTATACCCACTACTGGGACCTCATCATTGATGGGTGTTACCTGGAAATGGACCATGAGTGTGAAGTGGCATAAATTCTCTATGTTCTGTTTTATGTTTTTCTCAGTTTACATCAATTACCATCACTTGCAAGACAAAAATGACTGAACTGGTCCCATCTGTTGCGATGAATTCAATGTTGTCCTGTATAGTTTCTGAGTTGTCATGACTGTACCTATATGAACAAATAAACACAAAATGATTGGGTTATGAAATGAAATATCCAACATTTATACAAAGAGAATAAATCAACTATTTCAAGGAATCACCCTGTTCAGAAACAGGTTTATTCAGCTGCAGGGAGACTGAAGAGGATCATGACTGAGGATGCAGAAAAGAGTGACTATGATTTAATATCCAAAAGTCTAAAGTTATGAGTGTGTCTGGTACAAAGGTAACAAAGGCTGTGTGAACTAATGAGTCACCACCAAGTACAACTACAACACAAAGTTGCCTACTGTTCACAGTTTGCACTGAGATGATGATTTGGTTTTTGTTGAGCAACTGATGGCCTGTAGAAGCCTCCATCACTCAATCAGCCCTGCACAATTTTCTGCACTAACATCTTGAAAATACACCTTGTGAGCACAGAAGCTGCTGTTTCCATTGTGTTGCTTTAAATGCTTATTTGGGGGCAAAATAAAACTTGAAAAGCCAAGACATGTTTGATGAGAAAAACATGCAAATGAATAACTGTTTCCACTAGACAGAGTTAATTAGTTGTCTTAAATTTCAAGAGTACGTGCCCACACTATTTTCTAGGATTGAGAAAGAACTTTAAGAAGAGATAATCCCTATAATTCCTGTACATATCTGCAAAATAGATTCCAGTGATTTTATCCTGTAGATCCTCAATGCATAAAGACATAAGATGCAGAATATCTGACCTAATTTTATGGCTTTTCAGGTCTTGCAGAGTGAAGGTTTGTCCTGGTTTTATCAGGACTCCACCAAGATCTAGAGTACCGTGCTGTGGTTCCCTTTGAAGCTCAACCTGTAGAGCTTCTTCTAAAGAGTCTACATCTGAGAGCAGCAAGTGTTCAGAGCCCAGCCAGTACTCGCCGCCCTCATCTACAGTCAGAGGATTGGTAAAAACCTGAAAGAGAATATATTCACACCTTTTTAATGCATTCACATATGCACATGTGAGAAATGAGATAACACAACAATTTTCTTTTCTACCTGTGGCGGCTGGTTGTCCACTGGCAGTACAGTGATGTTAAAGCAAATCCCAGTGACTGTTTTACCTAGATGGTTGGTTACAGAGAGAACAAACTGGATATGCTGGGGGTAAGGGCCAATGTCCATGATTGGAGGCATGTAGGCTACCTTCATGAAGTTCACTGCAAGCTGCAAACAGCGTAACAGAAATAAACCAGAGTTGTGTCTGAGTCAGTCAACACATGTACTGTACTTAAAACATCTTCCTAACTAAAAAAATGAAGATTTGCCTGTGTGAAGAGCCTCAGCATTGGTGCGTTGGAATCTTTGGCAAATTTGGGTATGCTGTCAACCAGGAACAGCCTCCCTGCATCTGGACTACTACTCAATAAGACAACACAAAGTTCAGACATAAAATATTCCCACATAGTGTTTTCTGAAGGTGAGGATGTACTCACTTGTTAGGACGAATGTAGAAAGGTGGAGTGGTTACAGTATATGTCAGCTCCCGATAAGCTGACACCTGGTCTACAAAATGTAGCTGTTGCCGTGTTATGTGGATTACTTCTGTTTCTTTGATCACAATACACCGGCTGGAACCCGGAACCTCTTTAAGTGGTTTGTCTGGAACAGGTTCTATGTGCACCATCACCACCTAAAAACAAACAAAAAATAACATACAAAAAACTGTGGAGTTTCATTGTAAAGTATCTGTGCCCATATTTTGTTTTTAAACCTGCCCTTGAGTTCCTCGACCCCATGGAATATGCCCAGAAAATTATTGTACCAACAGAAACGGCTGTATAAAGGTACTGTCTGCTAATATTAAGACATTAATATTAGGAATTATCCCACTGTTTTAGCTAAGTACCACACAGCTCTCCGTGCAAGTTCTTTGTGAAGATAAACCTACAGCCTGGAACAATATGAGCAAATATGCTGTTTAATCTTTCCCTTCCCTTTTATTGGTGGGGGGGTTGCAGGAGTCTGAACAGTACATTTTGAAGTGGGGGAGGCAGTGGCGCTGTAGGTGGGCGCTTGCCTTGCAACCGGAAGGTTGCTGGTTCGAGTCCCCACCTGAGCGCATGCTGTCGTGTGTCCCTGGGCAAGACACTTAACCCCACGTTGCCTAGTGTGAATGTGGTTGTGTGAATGGTGACGGTGGTGGTCAGAGGGGCCGTAGGCGCATAACTGGCAGCCACGCCTCTGTCAGACTGCCCCAGGGCAGCTGTGGCTACAGTTGTAGCTCACCACCACCAAGTGTGACTGTGGAGTGAATGGATGATGCACGAAATTGTAAGCGCTTTGAGTTCTCTGAAAATAAAGCGCTATATAAGACTAATGCATTATTATTATTATTATAAGTTTGCTTACATTGCATCTTTCTTATTGTTTCTCTTTCCTTTTTCTCCTCTACACATATCTAAGCACACCTTCTGCCCAGTTTCACTTCATCTTGGTTGTGCACTTTAGCTGCTTACTTTAGCAGCTAGGGACTCAACAGGATCAATATAAACAAGTAATGATTAAAAATGATAATAACAGAAAGATAACAGCCTTGTAAACATGGCTTGCATAGGATCCCCGGGGAACAGTGGGATCAAAGTCAAAAGAACATAGAACATGTGAATACTAAGCTTAAGTAGTTGTGAGACCCAGCGTCATGCAAATGTGCCCACTATCATCCATGATATATTCTGAGATGTCAAAACGTAACTCACATAGAGATAATGGGTGGTCCACTGATAATTGTAACTTATAATGTAAAAGGGCTCCACAAAAGAAGAAAATATTGAATCAATTAAAGCAAATTAACTGTCACATAGCATTTCTACAAGAAACCCATTTATCTGACACAGAACATGAAAAATTAAACACAATCTTGGGCAGATAAGGTTTTTTACTCATCCCACCAGTCAGGGAAAAAGAAGGGTGTCGCCATACTCATACACAAGCAGATAAACTTCACACAAACATTGCTTCATAGAGATACAGGGGGGAGATACATATTAATTAACGGAACAATTGATGGTATAGAAGTGTCATTTGTTAACGTGTACGTACCCAACATAGATGCGCCTGGATTCAATAAGTCACTGTTTAATGTAATATTAAAATACAGCACCATACTGTTGCTGCTGGGTGGGGATTTCAATTGTGTGTTGTCACACATGATAGACCGACTGCCTGCTCCAAAAACTCCACTTTCTAGAATGGGTAAGATGCTTAGATGCCAAACCATAGAGACAGGACTTGTAGATATATGGAGAAGCAGGTTTCCCAAAACAAAAGACTGGACAGGAAGGCCGACAGAAACCAGAGCCCCCCACATATAACATATGGATTCAAAAAGTTTGGGATATTTATTTAATGGAGGAAATCACGTACTTTCTAAGGCTTCAAAAAACAATTTTTAATACAGGTGGAGCCCTGTCATGCCCTTATTAATAGAGTAATATACTTAGAGGCCTGCCCCTTTGTATGCACTGTGCATTTTTAAACTGGTAAAAATAATGTTGTGAACAATATTGAGTGAACCAACTCAGAGGAATTTTTTTAAAAAAGTTCTGTTTTTTCTGTTTTTTCTCTTCTCGTCACTTTATCCTTATTATTGTATTGTACTCAGTGCTACATGTATAACTTTTGGCAACTCTATTGTTGCCTTGCCTTCCTTTGTCAATTTCTAATGTGGAATGTATACAACTGCAAGAGAAGAATGTAACTATGGAACAATGTCATTTTTTGTGACAAAAATGACATTGCCTTTCAGGCAGCTTTCAAGCGAGCAAAATAATGGTCTGTATGCTGTGTTTAGCCAGACACACTTGTTTTACTAAGAGGATTTTTAATAAGGCTCCTCTTGTTTTTTTGGAAGGTTTATTTGTTTATTTAATTATTGATACTGATACAACACACCTTAAGTAGACAGAGCACTCACCAACAAAGCACAAAAAAGAGCAAACAGGACCTGAAAGAGCTGAAAGAACAGCAGCAAACTGTGCAGCAAACAATGCCCCCCCCCCAAAAGCCACATACACTCACATACACATAGATATGCACACAGGCTACACCCGCCCATCCACATTCCTGCTGAGTGAGGGTGAATGAGTGCTCCCAGTAGTGTAGAAAGATCCACCTGCTAAACCCCCCACTCACCAATGTTGTCTTGCCTGCATCTGTTGGTGTATGTGACTGTGTTAATCCTAGTGTGTAATTAAAATTGAAGGGACAAATGTGACATTAGCACTTGACAGCTGAGCAACAGTGCTCATCCCCACTGCCCCTCAATGTCTAAGGTGCTAATAAAATTGAAGGGTAGATGGCAGTGAATAGGTGAGTGGAGTCACCTCAGTAGCCCCACCCACCCAATTCTGGGTAAGCCATGTGTTGTTTGGCTGGGAGCAAACCTGGTGAGCAAACCTCAATCACCCACGGTGTGGGTGAGGTTGGGATAAAGGTTGGGATAAGCTTTCATAAATCCTCTCCCAGAACCTTTGAATGGGGAGTGCAAGACCATATAGGATGCATGTAGTTCTCAGCAGTTGCCTGTGCAGTGGGTGCATGTGCTTGAGTCACATCACTGGCTCCAATCAGCTTTGCCAGGGCATCATATTGTTGTGTGAATTGTATATAGGTCAATAGCATATCCTCATCTGGCCAAAACTACTAAATTAAACTATCTATGAGATGGGATAGTGCTACCTACCTGAGGCTCTGACAGGTTGGGTGGGTCATGAAAATCAGACAGTACCACCTCAAAAGAATCATCAAATGCCTCATTTCCGAGATGACGATAGTAAACCTTGGACTGAGACAGGTCCTTCTGCAGAAAGTGGCTGACAGGGTAACCTGAATTAAAACCAGTACAAGTGTGGCATGATACTGTTAGAATACAAAGAATGCAAGGTATGAAAATGAAAATGTTCAATCTTCTGACCTGTCAACCCTGGTCCAGGGATTTTTATAACTTGTCCTGCCTGTGGGGGGCGGGTAATGTTAAAGAGAATATAGTCATCACTAGAATCCACATCAGAAGCCTGAAGGGTGGAGCCTCTCAGCAGAGCCGTCTGCCCCTCAGACACCTCCAGCAGTATGTTGGCAATGAGGAAAGGAGGGGTGTCATCCTTGGGGAGGATCTTGATCGGGAACTTGTGTCTGGTCTGATGGTGACCATCGGTGATACGAAAGATAATAAAGTCTGTTGTAGAGTCGCTATCGTCATGGTGATAGCAGACCACACCCACTTTGATATCAGTGACAGTGAACATGAAACCCTTTCCACCTAGAATTGACATCAAACAATGAAATTCAAATACATGAAAATTAAGTAGAGCAAGAAATGTTATCTTAACCAAGGTCAGTGCAAATATGACCAAATGGTGTGTAATCTGAAACTGTACTGATGCTGGAGTTCTGACTGGAACTGGACTGAGAGCTCTGGTTCCCGAAATATGAGTCAGTAAATCCCAGTGGTGTCACAAGGCTACAAAGATGTTAAAGATTCAAATAAATTAAATTAATATAATATAGATTTGTTATGTAACTTTAATTACAAGTTTGCTTCCCATCAAACATGGTTGAAACAGCAATAGTATCTGCAAAGGCAACAGATGCTGATGCTGTTGACAAGTATAACAGAGAAAGCAAGAAAAACTGCTCAGATTATTACAGTAAAGAAATTAAAGGGCATGTCTCCAGCTTTCCTTTTACTTTAGTTACTAATTGGTTGTAAAAATACAACCAATGTAGTAATTAGTGATATAATTAAATCTGCTGGTGTCAATGCTGACAATTGCTGTGTTAGAACCTCTGACTGTTAGCCATCCATGCTGCAAACCATCCACAGTAACGATACGAACAGCTTTCAGGTTGTTATTATCCACAATCTGGAGTTGTTCCCACGTTATTGGACGAGACTGACCCTCTAGCAGGCTGAGACCTACAAAAGAGAATGTTTTACAATTATGTAAAATTTATAGGTCTACATTATGGGTTATTCTAAAGGATACCGAAAACACCCAGAAAGATGGAATGTCTTGCTACAGTGTATCGTCAGAGATCAAATGCCATTACATGAATGTCAAATGTCTCTCTTTGTTTTGAATCAGTGTTTAGTTCTATGCAAACCATACATGCAGCAAAGCTACATTTTTTCGTTGTCTTGATTTGATCACTTAGGGGGATAAACAGAAAAGTAACAAATACACAGCTGAAAACATTATTGTGAGATAAAAGAACTTTGCTGTATAAGACATGATAAAATATTAGCAATTATTTGAATGTTTGTTTCCCGTGAGGGGATGACAGTGGTGAAATGAAAGCAAACAATAATTGCATACAATTATCTGAGTCTATAATAATTAATAATTGAGTCTATAATAATTGATACTATAGACTATATTATTATAATCTATATGATAGACTAGATTAATGAATTTATAATAATTAATAAATATAATAACTGCATACCAGTATATGATCTATTTTCTATATTTTTCTAAAGTAAACATCATCATATCATTATAGTTATTATATAATGCACTAAACTGCACAGGCAATGTGATATTAAGAGCATACCCATGTTCCAGGACACTCTGGGCGCATTTGTGTCTGTGGTCCTCACAGACATGTGAACAGTGATTGCTGGGCTCTTCTTAAAATAAAAATCATGAACTTCAAACTGTACCTGTAGTTAGAAAAAGTTAGACATACACCGGTGACAAGACATATTGCTTTGAACAATGTAAAAAAATAAGTACAATAAAAGAGGATATGTTACCTCATAATCCCTATGTTGACTATGTGAGATATTTGAAGGTTGATATCCAATAAGCATGTCATTGAGATCCAGCCATGTAAAGGAGGAGACTGGGCGAGTGTGATCAGACAGATGGGTTATGAAGCCTTCTGCAGGAGGTGTAGTTATGTTAAAAACTAAAAGTTCTTTGGAAGTTTCTTCATCTTCAGCATCTAATGTAGCAGTGGAGAGTGGAGTAAGGATGAAGTGGTCTACTTCCAAAATAAACATGGATATGTAGGATGGTTTGGGAGGGTGGTTGGGCATTGCACCAATTATCTGAACTGGAATCCAGGCCTGTTCAGACTTAGAATAGAGTTTTCTTAGTACCAATTCAAAACAAATTAAAGTAAAATTGAAATAAAGCGGATACAATGAATGCAGATACAATATAGCTTTTGGCACAATTAGTGCCAACAAAGATAAATATTAATAGAATATATTCACATATCAGACAGACAAATCTGAAAAAATAGAAAATGAAACTGAGCTGGCAGACTACCTGATATATCCTGCCACTCCTGGTGTCCTTGAGATCTAGTCTGAATGCAATGTAGTCTACATCTGGAGATGGAGGGTCTACATGCTGATACCTCAGCCCCATCACCAGGAAATCATCACAGGGAATTTTGGTAAACTTCACTAGCTTCACCCCCATCAGGCAATCTTCAGATTTACACATTGCTCTGGCTTTGTTATCTGAATAAATAATAATGACAAAGACATGCAGAGATAACACAACTATAGCATTGCTTTTTGTATTTTGGTTATAGTGAGTGTGACACTTCAAGTGTTACTTGAGGACAAGAGAACAAATTTAGAATTGCCAGACTGAGGTAAAATACCTATGTAAACAACCTGACATTGTATCCTTTTTGAGTCATTGAAAGTTTACTGAACGGACATTCAAGATTAGTGTCACCATGTAATTATCATTCCAAATGCAAACTATAGGTATAATATCCCATTCGGTTCTTAAGTGGTGGTGCTAAAAACTGGCATTTTTAAAAACGTGAAGATGACTTTGGATTTACATAAAATGTAATTCATTTAATGTGAACTTCCACACAGTTAGTGTATGAATTCTGTGTTCTGTGAATCCAAATAACCTTGCTCCAGATATATTCACTGGAAAATGATGGCTGAACATCATTTTCCTGTGAAAATGTGAAAAACATTATACCTTGTGCCTTGGCAGCTGCTGTCAGCAAGGTATAAAAATCACCTTTCATGTCTTTTGCATATTATTTGTTATTAACAAGCTGAAGAACTGCGGACCTCTGTATTAAATGTGTTGTTTTATTTTGGAGGAATGTTTCCTGTTCACTACTGCATAGTTTCAGGAATTTGTATTCACAACCAGTTTCATAGGTTACATAGGTTACCCAGCTGCTGACGCAGGTGGATGAAGCTCTCTGGCTCATCCCCTCTCTTGATAGCTTTCTCCGGTTCTCCTGTGACTAGCAGGCCATGGGCCGGCAGATGGGTGTCACCACTACTCAGATGGATGCTACATTCCACGCTCGACCTCCTTTCATAGTGGAAGGATACCACATTGCCATCAACAGCATTTGAGAGGCCATAGAATTCAGGAACTTCCAGGGATTTGGGCCCCAACATAATGATAGTGCAATCAGGCTCCATAATTTCTACGTAGATAGAAAAGACCTCCATGTATGTCTCCGTCTCTGTGAATCTGATTAAAAAAAGATATCGATTTTGACAAACAAATAGCAAACTTATGCACTTTATTGCTGTTTTATTGTCTCTTTATGGAGTACTGTGTCCCAGTATAGTCTTGTGAAAACTAAATTATTCAAAAACTTATAATGCCATACTTTAAAATAAAATGAAGATAGTGTACCTGTATAGGCGAAGCTTGACAGTGTCTTCCTTTAACAACGGGCAGCCATTGTGAACATACTTTACTTCATCAGCCAGATAATCACAATCAAATACCTGAGAATTAAAGTGTAAATCAACATTATTAGGAATAATAAGTAAGTGAAGAATTTGGAGAACATCTGGGACATTGCTCACAGCTATATATATTATCTGCTTAAGGAACTAAAAATTTATTGACAACCAACTCAGAACATCTTCACAGATTTTAAAGACTGACACAGAACTAAAGTCGTGTTTTATTATACAGGCCACTTGTTTCTTAATATTTCTCACTATGTTTGCAGAGCCCAGGAATTTGTTTCCAATAATTATTAAAAAGCAAATGAATATTATCTTGGGTTACAGAGGGAGTATTAAGGTCAACTTTTCATTTCGCAAGAACGCAGCCCTAATGGTTCCACCTTAGAGTTGCAAATCTGCCATCTGAATATTAATAATTTTCCTACAAAACTGATCCTGATGACCTCTGTCATCTATATATTATTATATATTTTGTCAAGGAACCACGTCATCACATCACTTGCAAAATAAACTATAGATAAGATAATCCACTCTTTAATTGTGATTTGATTCATTTTGTAATTTTTAATCTGAAACAATATTCATTTTTTTCACCAAGAAAACTTTTTTTTTTTTTTTTTTTTCCTTTTTTGTTTTTTTATCTTTTTTCCCCACTTTTAAATTTGGGGACAAAATTTTAAACTT
>VOQJ01011857.1:0-10981 GCA_015052665.1 Apistogramma diplotaenia | reverse complement strand
GTAACAGCCTAGTCAGTACTTAAAATAGGTCCCCACGTGACTGGGGAAACAAGTATGTGTGTGTGTGTGTGTGTGGGTGTGTGTGTGTGCTTAGCAGGAAACTGGCCGCACATGACAAACAGGTGTGTGCAGCATTCCAGCATTATTTTTTTATTTATTATTTTTTTATTAAGTCCAAGGACTTAACAAAGTGCCATTTAACTCGATGCCAGTCTGGCTTTACAGTGCGAGTGTAACAGGTTAGAGGACGAGCAGATGCTGCCACCCTCTACTGGACCACAAAGGGAATCCCAGTTTCCGCTGTATGAGAAAGTATAGACAATTTATTGCAAATTAATACGCTGTTTTTTTTAAACGATATTGTGCAATTAATAATTTGAGGAGATGAGCTCCTCGTACAGATTTGAATGCGTGGACAGCACCGTGGAACCAATGTGTTTAGCTGTTCGAGTTTCCCCCGGTGTGTTTTTGTCGTCCCACCGACATCGGAGTTGTGTTTGGAGTCGCTGGAGTTGCTTCGGCTTCAACATCTTATCAGACTACTGGCGTAAATGGCTTAGTAAAAGGTAAATGTTGCGTTTTAGAGATTTAAATTTGAGCTTAAACTGAGTCTACGTTTTTACGAGTCGTTGTCGCATAACAAATTTTCACTCTAGCCGCACAAAATATGGACTACAATTCACAGAAAAGAGACGAATAACAGAATAAAAGTATAATTATAGAGATTTAACTATTTTCATGAGGTCTGGTGCTCTATTTTTGTGTCCATAATCCTGCTTGAGGTTTTTAATACTCGATAGCTTTAAATGGGAAATATCTGACATGTTTTATTAGCCAAAAAGAAAGGACAAAAAAAATATATAGCCACATTTGCAAGCTACAGAACTGTGTTCAAATGATATCTTTGTTTCTAGAGAGATTCTGGGATAAAACTGAGCACAGAGTGGATTGCACTGCTGGAGTCTAATCTCTGAGGCTTTAAAGAAAAAATATAATTGGCTTTCTCCCGCTGCTGCATAGAAAAGTGGATGAGATAAAGTTCACTCTTTGCTCATACTTTGATGACTTCTATAATGAAACTTGACTGAAAGGAGTGTAATTCCCCAAACATCCCAGTTTACTGGGGGCTTCTGTTGGCTTTTTTTATTATTATTATTATTATTTTGTGGTTGTTGCACATGCTCATGTGACTGTATAAAAATCTGCTGGAGTGCACCGCAGGGTCACGGCTAGCTTAGGCATGTGGCATATTCAGTGTTTGCTTTGTTTAGACCAGTCTGCCTCTGAGTTCGCGGGGCTGCATTTCTGTACTCAAATGAATCAGGCCCTCAGAGTTGGCTGCCTCATGCTTTGGCATCATCTCCAGCTACACAGAGCATCCAAACACTGATGGAGTCACATGGAGGCGGAGTTGGCGGTTCCAGAAACAATGCCGCGAAGTGTTGTTTTCATGCACGTCTCACCCCCCCAGTTCTGGCTCAGGATGCCCTCACCTGCGTTCCGCGGTTGCCAGTTTGGTAATTAGTTGTATACATCTGTTTCACTGCCCCGAAGAGGCTGAACAAGCTAGTGTGTATGTGTGTGACAGTGGCAGGCGATTCTAACAGTTGGAGGGCTCAATAACCAGCTAAATACATAAGGAGTGATTAAATTACATCCCTTCCCCTCTAAAAAAAAAAAAAAAAAAGTCAGTGAATTTGTGAAAGTGAGACAAAATCTGAGCAAATTTAACTTCGAGCTGCTTCATTATCAGAGCTTCAGTCTGAAATGCTGCGACTCACCTTCATTGTTCACTTCACAGGAAAAATAAGGCCCTTCACATCAATGGAATCACTGCGGTCCAAACTCTCCGCCGTTCTGCCTGCTAATGAAGACCGGTTTCCACTGCAGTTCAGTGACAAAGTGGAGTCGAGTGTGGTGGAAATGCTGAAGCGATCCAGAAAGCAGCTGTACAGCAGCGCCACAACTTCCAGCCGGTTGCTCAATGCTCAGATCATTCTGGACATTTCGTGGGAGAAGCTCAACACAGGAACATGGCGGCATGTGGACAAGGAGTGGAGGCGCGTTTACTCCTATGGCTGCCTCTTCAAAGTGGCCTCGCTGTGTTGTGGAAACCCATCAGAAGGTGAGATCCTGCAGGCTGTCCGGACTTGTGACATGGGTTTAATCATGGGCGCTGCCATCATGGATGACATACTTCAGGTTCTTGTTCGGATGCTGCAAAGTCACATGAGGACACTGAAATCTACTGAGGAAGAGGGTGAAAGTGAACATGCCGAGGTGAAGGTCGGTGATCTTTTCATGGTCTGTGTCATCAATTAGTTTGCTTGTTTAGTCATTACTAGCTGTAGAAGAAAGATGTTCTTTTACCTTCCATTCGCGCTGATTTCGAGTTAAAACTAATGGTGACTGATGAGGACAATTCAGTGTAAATCTTCCGGACGTTTAGAGAAGAAATTCCTCTGTGACCTTCATTCTCTTGCACTCCATCAGACGTCACTGAAGATGAAGTGCAGCAACTTTTCAAATGTCAGGTCACTTTGTTTAGATACCACCTAGATTGAGATGGAGAGTTTAGAGCAGGGCCGGCAGGAGGTTAAAAACTGTTGAAATATTCTACCCATCTGTCAGGAGCTGCACCGTTGAGAGGCTGCAACTAACAAATATTTTTTATATATTTAATTTGTTCTTTAGTAATCAGGTTATGGAAAAAAAAAGACTCACGTTTTCCATAAACTTAAAGTCGTGCTATGATTGAATTGCCTGACACACTCGGAGTACAAGAGGACATTGAAATTACACTGAAAATTGAATAAGTTGGAACCTGGAAAAGACTCCATTGATAGTTGTTTACTTACACCTGTGAGATATAATCAAGGACTTGTTTTTCTTATCATTTTCCTCTAAAGGTTGTTTTGGCTCTTTTTTTTTTTCTTCTCTCTTTTTCATTTTGAAATCATTTCCAGAGAATAAAGATTGAAAACCCGCTTGTTCCTGTGATCAAAGAAGAGTTGGCAGTTCCCAGAATAAGGTGTCCTTCACTGGAAAGCTTCAAAACAAACTACCTGCTCCCCCTCAAACCGGCGATTTTAGAGGGAATCATCGACCACTGGCCTGCTTTCAACAAACACCCTTGGAGGTTTGCTTTTGCAGACTGTAATCTCGTTCAGTTCAGGATTGCTATTTGTATTAATTAATTAGCTATTATCAATCATTGTTGTTTTGCATGTTTTTTTTTTTCCCCCAGATGACACCAGCCAGCTGTTTTCCCCAATTATGAACCAATTTACTCTCATTAGTATGCTAATCTCAATCATGCAGTGAAAAGGTTAAAGTACATTCAAAAGCCACTTTAAAAATCGTATATTCTGCCTGTGAAAATAAGCTTTAACGTGTTTGTACTGCCTCATCTTAGTTAAACACAGCACTCGTGTCCAGTCGGGCCTTGAAATCAGACTATTTTGCACTTGTGGCAGCAGCAGAGTGCACTTGTGACGCTGAGAGGACAGAAAAGCTGAAGGACTTTGCTGCAGAGGGGACAGCTGACATGTAGCATGCAGTCTGTATCACTCTGATACCAATCTGTCATTTCCTTAAATGTGTGAGTAAATGGGGACGGCGTAAACCGAGTCCAAGGCCTGCTTACTCATCTCTGCATATGTGATTTCTGACTCTAAAGTCTGACACTGGTGTCTGATATAACTTTCTTTCAATTTAACAGTACCCTTCACTGTCCTCCCTCTCACCGCTCACTCCTGACAGCAGCCTATTCACTCTGACATCTGACATACAGCTTCTGGCATCCCAGTCACATCTTGAAGTGCTTATATATAAGATATTTTGAAGCGTTGCCTGAAACCAGGATCGGCCACTCTTATGTGTAAATCATTCTAGTAATTGTCTCCCTCCTGCAAAGCATAGAATACCTGAGGTCTGTGGCCGGCTGCCGGACTGTTCCTGTTGAGGTGGGATCCAGGTATACGGATGAGGGTTGGTCACAGACGCTGCTTACAGTCGATGAATTCATTGATAAATATATTCTGGATAAAGTAAGTGTGTGTTCGGGAAGTCTTTAACTTGCATTCTAGATGTGAATGAAAGAAACGTAAGATGGTGCAGTTCCTAACATCTTGTTTTTTATTTTATCATAATTGAACAGGATGGAGTGAAAGCTTCGGGTTATCTTGCTCAGCACCAGCTTTTTGACCAGGTATAGTTCATTATTTTAATTTTTAAATAGCAAAACAATAATAATGATGATGCTTTTACTGTTGCTGGTGTTCTTTAGCCAGTTCTAACAAGCTAGAAAGTGAAGTTTTGTGATGACCACCTTTGTTCTTCAGCACACTCTGAACTCTCCTCAGCCAGCTTCTTTATACTTTCTTTAAGCAGTCTGCAGGAATAAGTCTGTAGGCTTCTTGAAGGACATTCAAAGCTCTTCTTTGGATGTTGGCTGCCTTTTATTTCATTCTCTGTCAAAATGATCCCACATTTCTTCAATAGGTGCTGAGGTGTGGTGCTCTGGGGAGGCCACTCCGTGACTGCATTGTGTGTTTTTCTGTCCGTGTGTGCTTTCACTGTACTGGCAGTGTGTTTGGGATCTTTTTCATGCAAAAAAGTGAAGTTGTTGTCAATCAGCACTTTTCTGCATTCGTAATTCCATCAGTTTTGACAAGATCCCCAACACAAGACATGACAGAGCCTCCACCGTGTTTTACAGATGGCTGTAGATCCTGTTGTAGACACTCACACCACAAGGCCTGATTTTCTAATGTGATCTGACATACAGCCTGTACCACAGCCTTTTCTTCCTCTGTCCCTTCCTTCAGAATGGCTTTTTGACAGCCACTCTTCCAGGTGGACTATTACTAATGAGTCTTCAGCAAACACTAGAGTAGATCACCTTACCTACCAGAGTCCAGTGTCAGGTCTTCACTGGATGCTGTTCATCTGCTGCAGATCATTTATAGGCCTGCCACTGCTTTTGTTTGTCCTCTACTGGTTCACTTTCCCCACTGTTTTTAAGACACACCATGCCAAGATATTCCATTCCATGTTAGCTAATAGCTCTTTGGTGTAAAAATACTGTTTCATGCTGAGTGGCTCAAGACTTTTGCACATTACTGTACATACTGGAATTTTAAAAAAAGCTGCTCCCGTGCCACGATACCATTGGAGGCAAGTGGTACTATACTTTAGTACTGTACAGTACTGCAGATAATGAACATGGTTAAATGTAAATGATGTGGTATAATCATTTCATTTTTAACACTGGTGCTGGGAGAGCAAAGGAGAGGAAATGATGTGAGCAAAGATGTAATGAGACTGAAAATTTCTAATAAATAAATGTACATTAATAGGTTTGCATGGCTGTTTGCAGCCATTCTGAGGCTCTATGTGAGCTCAGCAGTAATAATTAAGTGGAAGCCAACCTTATGGCAAAATATGCGTGCCAATTTTCATGAAAATCCATCCAGCATTTATGAATGCGTTTCAGTTTTGTAAAATTCTGGTGGATGTACTGACAGGGAAGAAAAAAAAAACAATGTCTGTGGAGCCATGCATTTTGTTTTAGTTTGCATGGCAGAGCAGAAGGTGGAAAAATAATTAGTAATTTATTTTACTTGCCAGAAAATGTTGGCAAACTTCTCATAAGAAAGAAAAAATTATTTAGTAAGTGAAATTAGTCTTGAATGCCCTATTACTGTTTGATTATCCCTTAGATACCAGAGCTCAAGGATGATATCCGCCTCCCTGATTATTGCTGTCTCGGTGAAGGCGATGAAGAGGATATTACTGTGAACGCGTGGTTTGGTCCCGGGGGGACAGTCTCGCCTCTTCACCAAGATCCTCAACAGAACTTTCTGGCTCAGGTGACCATAACTATAACGCTTTATGAATTAAGTCAATGCCAAAGGTTGATGTGATAACAGTTTCTCCATCACATGGGATTCCCTCTGTATATACAGGTAGTGGGAAGCAAATACATTCGCCTATATTCCCCCGAGCACACAGGCAAGCTGTACCCTCATCAATCACAGCTGCTTCACAATACCAGTCAGGTAGGATTGACAGTCTGCAGAGATAGCACATGTTGGACCTGCAAATGTATGCAGCATTTCCAATTTCTGACTCCTTCCGTTGCAGGTGGAGGTGGAAAATCCAGATGCCGAGCGCTTCCCGGAGTTTGCCAAGGCTCCGTATCTCGAATGTGTGTTACAGCCCGGAGACGTTCTTTTCATCCCTGTCCGACACTGGCATTACATCCGTTCCTTAGAGCTCAGCTTCTCTGTCAGCTTCTGGTGGTCGTGATTGCAGATTTATAATAAAAAATAATATATAGGATGTGTGTGATGGAACTAGTTGAGCCTGGTTTTAAGGTGACCTCTGATTACAAAAACCTTTGATCCATGAACTACGGGCACACTTTGCTCAATGATTAGTTGAATTGCGCCGATGATGATGGCAGCGTCTATTGTGTGGAACGCAGCCGCAGAACACAACAAATGAGCAGTTAAAAGTGTTTCTGCTCATTTCATCCCGCATATAATTTACAGAGGGTTGTTAGTCATCTAATTTGATAGGGTATGTTTCTCTTTTCAAATTGGCTTATTTAATTGTGTTCTCAACCTTATTCCCATAAATATTCTCAGATGTGTGATTTCCATAATTCATGGAAATGAGGCAAGTCTTCAAATTTAATAACCAAGCGAGCTACAGGTACAGAAATGTGGTAATAAACACAGCTCTCTGGTTAAACTGACAGTCTGAGCTAATCAAGCAGGTCACAGATGAAAATTAATAAATTAAATGAATTAATCCTCGGGGCATACACAGACTTTGAAATGAAAATCATCTCACTGGGTAAAGTACCGTCGACAGCACAACTCTTGTCTGGCACCAGAAATGCAAAAGGCTGACAACAAAGAGAGCAGCACATTTCAGGCCTCTGACAAGCCGCAGTCACGTCTCCCACAGGTCTCAGTCAAGCCTGCTTGTTACAACTGTGATGTGAGCAAGTGACACAATTAAGCAGATCGGCCCTAATGTGCATATTTGATCTACTTTTCAGCAAAATTCAGTCGGAAGGAGCAGCGTTTTGGGAAATCAAGACTGTGTCAGACAGGTGAACTTGAAGAGCTGTGGGGAATGCTTTGATAAAACACTTCAGCTACAGAAAATGATACACTGCATAGTCAACTTTTTTTTTTTTTGCCTAAAATAACATAAAATAGAACATATAGTCATGTGAATCATTCCTTTAGTTCATTGAGGTTTGTGGGCATTCGTTTACCTTTCTTGAGGTTTTCTTGCCAGATGTGGCACTGTGCACTATGGCCAAGCATTTCCACATCTCTCACACTGTTCCAGAAATTATCTGTTCAAAACTGATCCTACTTCCCAAACCTAATCCGTGCACGTTCTCCTTCAAACCTAACATCTGCAGACTGACATGTGCCTCCTGCATTTTTTTTTGCAGTTTCGCCGAGCGTAACACGGTGACCTCGGGGTGCATGTGCTGAAATGTCCACTCCTGGCAAGGTTGTGACATTGTTATAACACAACAATAGAGGCGGTCACACTTGTAATCAGGTGCATTTGATTGGCAACATCTGGCTGCTACTTCTAAGTCTTATGGAAGCAGTGAAAGTGTCCTTAGTTTGTCACACGACTGTAAATGGAACAGTGATCGCTCTACTTTGTTTTCAAGTTATTTGTTAAACACTTCGTTGAATTTTAAGAATTCATGGCACCACACTAATAATTTAGTAGCTTAATGCAACAGGGGGAGAAAAGGGAAGGCTGTAAATATACTACTAGTAAAAGTGTACATGGTAGTATAACAGTGCTCTCTCCAGCTTCTAATTTACATTTACCTGATGTTTATGCACACAGAATTTCATATTTTGTGTTTAAATAAATGCACACTTATTGCTTGTCGTTTATTCCTGTAGCATTTAAATTCTCACAGCATTTAAAAGTTGGTGAAACCAAGCACAAGTTTTTAATATTTAAACATGTTTAGCTTTGAGCCCTCAATCCCGCTTCACTCTTTCTGTAGGTACAAGTGTCATAATAAATAGCTCATATATTAAACATACCAGTGTGCAGCACGATTTCTGTTCATTTCAGGTAATAGACTCATCCAAAGCTGGTTACTTTCCTTACAAGTTTATCTCTCTGAACTTAATATGAAGCCTGCCAGGATTTAATTCTGTGAGTAAATGCTGTACACTTCACTTAGCCCTGCGGTGCTTTGTTGTTGTCAAGTAAGTGGCACAATTGACTTAAGATCACACAAAACTGCTTACTCTCATTATAATGTAATCAATACTCAATTACCAGTGAAGTAATGTGGGACCTCTGGGCTTGTAACCCTTTCCCTTAAACTTAGACCTTGCTTGCACCTTCTTTTTGATTAATGACCATTGATTTTCAAATAAATCTGGCAAATCAGGATTAAATCCATTAGATTTACAGTATACAGTACAATAAAGTTACTTCTGCGTGCACGGGGCTCGGTGAGGAAATGCTGAAACTCCAATAAATCTGGAAGGCAGACTTGGAAAAAGCTCAAGATTATTTCTGCACAGATTATTCCACATAGGTTTGCTCATTAATGCCGCGTTTAAAAGTTGTGGCTAGAATTTGTATAGGGATGACAAAAAAGGAAAAGGAACCACAAAATTAAAGTGCAGCCTCTGAATTTGACTGCAGGCCATATGAAATGTAATCAGTACACATGACCACAGTAAGAACAACACAGCGTATACTCGAGCGCGCTGCTGTTGTAAAACTCATTAAAAATTTATTCGGTAAAATTGGGGAAAATAGTTACATTAATATGCAAAATGTACAAAAAATTGAAGTGATTGTCAAGCATTCATTAGTATCATCTATTGTTCTCATAAACAGCACCAAATCTTCTGCAGTAACACTTTAGACACATAAATTAACTTCAACAGTGACACTGTTATTACAAACCTGAGCTCGCAAAGCAGATGCTAAGTTATTAAAACCCCATATCGAGACCACATGCAGTGCAACAGAGTAGCAGAAAAATAACTTTAAACTTAATTTTACCAATTTTCACTTAGTAGTGTGAGGGGGGGGGGGCTGCAAAGTGCAGTGTAAGCCTTTAAAGCAGCTTGGTTTCAGCTATGGCATCAATTCAAACTCTTGTTAGTGTCAATGCTATCCAAATGTGTTTGACTCAGTGCATCATTACAGGAAGAGATTTTTAAAATAGCGCTTCATGAAATGAGATGAAATTACAGGATTGGTTTTCTGATGGCCTCATTTCCTCCTGAAAACGTGTGCTCCAGAAAACCATCGACGCTGAGATGAAAATGTCTTCTTTCTAAAATTCCTGTATATCTACGGAGAAATTCTGCATCCTCTCCACCACGAAGAAGCAGAGCGTTCCAGTGAAGCCCAGGATGACCATCAGCAGGAGCTGCCACATCAGCATGATGTAACCGCTGTAGAAGAACGCCGCCGCTGCACAGACAGACTGACAACGGACACACAGGGTTGATGCTGATTAATATGATGAAGTGCTTCCACAAATCTGGTAAACCAAGTTGCAATTAACGCTCGGGTGTAGGAAGTAAAAAAATAATTGCAGCTTGGCCAATCAACCCCTCAAGGTCATATCCTTGGGTACAATACTTCCAGTAGATCTGCTATTTTTAGATCACTCCAGTTTTATATGTTTGTGCTGTGGGTCCAAACAATGACCCTTCAGCTTGAGTTTTATTTTGGGGATGAGGGGGGGGCAGAGCAACAATGAGCAAAACATGTCAAATAGGGGCCAGTGGTGAGGGCTTGTAGCACCTTTGTAATATCACGTGCTGTGTGCCAGCACTAAATGTCTGACCCTGGGGGACGAAATCACCGCGCACTGCTCCTGAGCCGACCTCACGCTTCTCCACCTTTGAGTTTGGATTCTGCGTGCTTTCCACTGAAGATTGCTGTCAGTACCAATAGTGATCAGCTTAAACGTCTGAATGCAAATGCACAAGTGGGAGTGATCTGACCTGACTGAGAGCACCAGAAGCAGAACCAGCACTGGAAGCAGTGCAGAGCTGAAGATGACCTTGAAGAAGAGATCAGATGCACTTAAATCAAACGCGGTATTGATTTTTTCTGGGCAGGGCCACAGAAATTTGTGACATGTTGCACATTCTATATTTTATTCTAAACGTACTAATGAATCAAACTAACGAAGTTTCCCATAACAGCAAAATCTGACCATGGCTTGATTTGTTGGAGCTGCTACAACTTAGGTGTGCAAAGAAAAGGGGAGAGTTTATGATGCACATCTGCCTTTTTTTTTTAAAAAATTCTGCTGAATTCATTTGGCTTGGCAGGAACACGTTTTGACCCGGCTCTGCTCTGCTCTGCTAACAATGTCTGAGAACTGGCAACTCGGGATTACCTGGATGAATTTAAAAATGGAGAAAGCAGGTGTGCTTTCTTCAGCATAAACATGGCCTAATATGCTGTAGAGCTGTGTGTTGAAGCAACTGTCCCCAAGTCCGAGTAAAAAGCTGCACAGCAGGGCGATGGATACACTGAGGAAGAAAAAAAATATATATGTATGTGAAAAAAAATTGAAACAGTATCACAACAGTCCTTTCTAATGTTCTTTCCTGGACATGTAATGTTAAATTATCAGAAAAATGGCCCACCTTGGAGTTAGATACGGCGTCTTTAGGGTTGTGGTCTCAAAAACAACGGGGGCGTCATCGGGGATGTTAAGGAAGATCAAATAGAAAGCGACAAAATGGACCACCATTCCCAGAAACACCACAGAGGTCCGTCTGAAGCGGCTGTTCTTGCACAACAATCCAAACAAACCCCCACCTGGTGTAAAAGGGAATATTCTAGATGAATTAAACGCCCTTCAATTACTCTTAATCACCTTCCTGAGAGCAAAAAGTGAACGTACCTACAATTTCCCAAATGCCTACAACAA
>VOQJ01011856.1:0-11063 GCA_015052665.1 Apistogramma diplotaenia | reverse complement strand
GAGTGATCTTTTTTAGATGAATTCACCAGAGGAGCTTGGAGGTCAAAACCTTCTTTTCACAGACGCGGCGGCGCTGGATTGTTTTTCTCTCCGATTTATCCGAGCACTTTGTTGTTTGGGAAAACCTGAGCAGTCACTATTCTGAGATCTCTTTAACAGAAGCTGTCACCAGCAGGCAGAGCACCATCCATCTCTGACAGTCTGCCGCTAAACTGGCATAAATATCTGCCCTTCACAATGTGCCAATTATTTCTGCAGTGTCAGAGGATCTGCGAGACTCAAAGCGAGCGTTTGTTGCTTTGGTCTCTCCGCTTTGTTATGTCTCTACATTATGCTGCACTTCACACCCCGTATCGGGGACTTACAGTACTCTACAGTGAAGCCAGTGGCTCAGGCTGCTGCTTCTTTGCCCTCTTTGACTGAAGTGTCCTCGTCGACCAAATAAAGAACTTTTAATTTTGCAATTATTCCCAGAAAAAAAAATCTCGTGAGAAAGTCTGCCGTGCTCTCCACTTCAAGGGGTGATCATATCATTATCATGTACATATTGAGTTGTGAAATAACTTTATTTTTAACTCCACTGAGGGGTTCAAGTGATTAGTTCATTTTCCCTGTTTGTTAGCAGGATTACTCATAAAAGTTAGGCATGCATCTGAATTGGATGGACTTGAAAAGTTAGATGATTTGCACAAAAACATATCAAATTGAAATAAAAATTGTGATTTTCTCAAGAAAATCTCAGACAGTAATCCAGTTCTGGATATCAGGGACTCAATTAACGAACTTCAGCCATGGCAGAGGTTTGCACTCTTGGGCTGCTCTTTTCTGCACGAATGGCTTCTGTATAACTTGTTAATCACAGGGTAGCTGGTCTGCTCAGGGCTGTGGTTTGCATGTTGCTTCAGAGTAAGGTTTTCCTCTTTTGTATATCAACCTTAATGGGTTCTCATTTGAAAGATAATTAGCATATATTGCACAGCGTGGTGGCAGCTGATGCATTCTGTGGCCTTGGACCCTTGAAGATTAGCGGCAGCTTTCTGTGCTTTTACTGTTAATAATCACTGTTGCATTACATTACCTTTCCAAGTGAAAGTATTTTACAACAGGCCGATTGTTTTCCATTGTGCTGAGGGTTCATAAAAGTTTTTTTTTTTAAATATGTGACCGAAAACTGGAGGAAGCAGCTAAATAAGAGCCTTTTATGCAAAGACAGAAACAGCTGTTTAACAGGTGGACTGACTTTAAAAAAATCTCCATTAAATTCAAGTTTTTAATGCTAAATTACATTTTTAAGCATATTTGATCAGATATTCTTTAATTGCAACATACATTTCTTGCTTCTCTGTTAGCATAACACTTATATTTCCATCTTTGCTATGTTATCAGTAGTAATGGAGACAGTATATCCCATCATGCCCACATTAAAGCCACAGGTGTTAATATTGTGGCACATCAGGGTACATCCCTGTTTTCTCTTTCCTCAGGTCTTGTCTCGCAAGTCCGGCATCTATTTATTCAGTTCTATTCTATTTATTCATTACATTATGTTCTTTCCTGTCTACCCGTTGCTTCGTGACTCACTGTAAAGGTTCATTAATTAATGTATGACCTTTAAATACTCCAGCAGGAACACAGAGTCTTGAAACTCGAGTGGGCTGAAAAGCGAGTTAAGCAGTTTCGCTGCAAAAACATCTCCGCTCCGATATGACTCACTTATTGAGCCCTAAAATCATTCTTCTGCAGCGGCGCTCCAGCCAAGGTGCACTTATTCCAGCTGTAGGGCACAGACTCAAAGTTGTTTGGAGAATTTCAAACTGTCTTCATTCCGAATCTCGGCCTGATTGTTCTCTAGTGTTGAGATATTTATGGGCTCTGTTTCCAAGTTTATTTCAGGTCTTCTGCTGGTGGTGTTTGCTGGTTATTTCTTCGATTGACAGTTTGGTATCTTGAGCTGTTTTCACACAAGCACTGCAGCTCTGAACTTTTCCCGACAGAGGTGCATGTGACACTGTGAGACTGAACATTAGCCAGCGTTTAAGCCGCCAGCTCCCTGCTGCAAAGTGGGCATCACAGTTTCTAGCAGTGTCTTCACCCCAACCACATGGAGCATTTCTGGTAGCATTTCCCGCATGTGGAAAACACCAAACCCCTTGTCCAGAGGACGTGTGAAAATCCCGATAATCGTTCACTGTGTGCATCAGTGTGATTGAGGTTTATTGCTTAGAGCACTCGCACACCAGGATGAGAAATGTAATGCATTTTGGTAACTTTGTGCAAAGGCACCCCCACAACTCCCTTTATTCTGATGTTTTTCAACCAGCTAAATATCCAGTTTGAATAATTTATTTCAGACAGACTAGAGAGCAATTTGGGATTCCTATCAGCTCTGCAATATACACAGGAGTGAGCAGGCAGCCTTTACTATTCCACCTCAATAGTAGTATTGTGTCCTGGCAAACCACAGCTGGCAGAGCTGCTCTGCTGATAACTACACACACCTCTCTGCTTATCCTGCAAATCAGCAGGCATGTTCACATAGGCCTGTGACCAATAATGGATCATTAAAACTTCTCCCACAGTCAGTTACTGCTGGTCCTCACCTGATGTCTCCATCTGAGGCCCCGGGTGGCGTGAGGTCATGAGATGGTGCACGTTAGGTTTCCCAGAAATGCTTGTTTTCTCACTGCTTTATTAGATTGCCAGCAGGAGTCTTTTCCTCAGATAAACTTAAATTTAAAGCTTCAGAAATTTCTTGAAATGCACGATTCACGAGTATAACTAGCATTCTGCTTTCGTTGATAAATTCTGTGCATTTCTTAATAATCTCCTTTTTTTTCTACTCGATTCAGCCTACAGTTATTTTAAGGACCGCTGTCTTTGCTCCACACTTTCCAGTTGTTCTCCCTAAACATTCCTCCTCTGCATACGCTGCTGTTTTTATTGTCTCCTTTTTTTTCTTGGCCATTTTATGATATCTAGCAGTTTGTAGGCTTTTGTTCCAATCAAACGCGGCACTGCTTGATTTTACACTTCCAGATGAAGGGGAAGATCTAATCAGCGAATTCTGCCGCTGAAGTGATTGGTCGGAACAAAGCCCTGCAATCTCCCGCGCTTCGGCGCCGCGCAGATGAGAACCGCTGCTCCACACCGCCGTTCGCCTCGTTGTCTGCTCCACATCCTCTGAACAGAGGAGATCAGCTCGAGCCCAAACGGCGTCCATGTTTCCATCAGCACTGTCCCTCCCCATCACAGCAGGCTTTCACACAGCGTTGGACACGCTGTCAGCAACAAGGATCTCTAACCAGGCGGTGACGCTATCCGCAGTGTCAGCAGCCCACCGCCTGTCGACAGAGTTTCACGCTGATGGCTTTGTGAAATGAGTATCGTAAATCCAGTGGAAAGTTTTAACGCCTTTAAGCCGTAGTTGCGACATGACAGCTCATGAATATTTGTGATGATTCTTTTGAATGCTAATGTAATAATACTAATCATGAGGATAATCATCATAATCAGTCCAAATCATGAACAGGAGAGGACAAAGCACGTCCACTTAAAACCTGTTTACACTTGAGTGATTATAGTGATTACATTGAACCAGGTTTGCAGAACTAGAACGACTAAAAGGTTGAATGGATTTAGCTGCCGTGACTTTGCAAAGTATTGTAAATGCGATAAAGCAAACATAATGATGTAATACAAATAAAACAAACGGGTTCATAATTATAGGTGCGTCACATCGCTTGATATTCATCCCTGCACGCCTCCCACAGCGGCCTGTTTGTGATGAAGCACAATCGGTTAAAACAAGTTTTATTCCTCAGGTTGGGAAGTATGAAGCGCTCTCCAGTAACTCATCATTTTCAGAAAGCTCTCAGGGATTAAGCCTTTTGAATACTTTCCTTCCTAAAGAGATGATACAGCCTTCGGTCGTCCGCAGGCTCCCAGCTCTAATTCAAGTGCCGTCAGACCTGTTATTCCGAAAGCTTCTTCGCTCTACCTGACTTTAAATAGTACTGCTGGGAACTTGCTGTGGAGGCACAGAGCTGCTAAAAGCAATGGGGGGAAAAAAGCTGTTAAAAAATCTGAAGAATTTGCTGACTGAAGAATGGACGAGTTAAATATAAAAGCTGAAAGACTTCCGCTGTATGAAGTGGGGACTTGATCACTCGGTGACTCACGAGTGTTTGTCGTGCAGAGGGAAGAAGCCAAGTGAGAGGCACAAGGCTCTGAAAGCGATATTGTTTCATCGGTGTTCACTTTAACAGCAGAGGGGCCGAGCCGCTATCAGACGCTTTGAATAAGACGTGAAATATCCCGGCGCTTAAAACGACCCTCCGTGACTTCTTTCAGCCGCACAAACCATCGTTTTTACATTTTGCAAAACACGCAAGAAAAAGACACTCTGTCAGTCTGCTTACCATCTGAGAGTTTCAGCTTCGTGACATTTTCAATGACCTTTCAGACTCGCAGAGGTGCACTGCTTTATAATTCGCAGTTCATAGAACTGGATAAAGATTTCTGCTGTGACTTTTCTTTGTAAAGGATAAGCCTCGTGATAGAATAGCCTGGAAAGCAGGCAGTGAAGTTATTTGAAAAGTTTTGTGGACCTTTTATTAGTGAAGCTTAACGTTTCATTTATTTTCATTTTGCTTGACTCATGAATATAAAAACTCATTCATTCATTTTCTGTTCGGTTGTTTTTGTTCTAAAAGCTGACGATTGTGGTGATTTAATGTTTCAGCTTCAGAAATGCTCATCTGCTAAATTTGGGCTTGAGGTTCAAAACCTTCGTTCAGTTAAATCGAAGGGGTTCTCCTCCACCTTCTGTCTAGTTGGGCTGAGTAGAAGAAGACGGCTTGAATGTGACTCACGTGTGCTGAAGCTCCACTTCCATCAGTCTGACGTCCCTGTTTCACAGTGTTCAGCTGTCAGGAAAATGTGCCGGCGCTGATAAAAGCAGCTGGAGGCACACAGTCGAGATGGATCGGACAGTTTGGAAGCAGTTCTCTGTTTTTTGATTCCAACCCTTCGCCCCGAGCGTTGTCTGACAAACCGAGGTTAAAGGGACAGTTCGCTGTAAAGTCAAATTGCTTTGGTGCCCAGTTGCAGAGGCATCTGCCTTCTCTTGTGTGCAGTGGAACTAAAAGGCACTCACTCTGTCGACTAAAAATACATTTAACATCATATCTGCCCTGATATCCCAGCTGAGGGGGAAGTGTACTGAAACAAAATATTAAATATTAAGTGTATGCTCATATACTTTAGGCTGTCACTAGCATGAACCCCTGCTGTTGGTGAACACTGGTCGTTACAGTGTCATTGAGCTCTCATCAGTTCTCATTAAGGATGTGCTAAGGATTAACTAAGACCAGCTAATTTTAGCTTCTTTTTTTTTTGGTTGGAGCTGCAGCATCAGCAGACAGTGACACCACCCTCACGCTCTCTCTGAGATGGGAACTTGTAAACAAGCCGGGTGGAAAGTAAAACGGATTATTGACGTCATCAGGTGCAGTTCTTCAAAAATGAGCAGTTTACTATCAAAGTACGGTAGCATGCTCATGTACAGAGTTACTCACTGTGTTGAGCTTGCGTGAAAAAGCCTACATTGGTGGACTTTGTAATTCTGATTTTGTCATGAATTGGTAACAGAAAAAAAAGGAATATGTATTTAGTTGTTTTTTTTTTAAAGGACCATTTGCTGATATTCAGGTTTACAGGCTTTGGCTAAGACCCAAAGGAGAGCATCCTAAGGCATCTTGATCCAAGCCTCGATGTACTGTAAGTGGGAGTTGGCAGGCACATCCAAAAATCCTTTTGGCTTAGTGCATATATGTGGTGTACCTGCTCTGCATGTTATCAGTGCTCTCAGAGGACTCCTGCATCAGCGCAGATGATGAAAGAATGAAGAATGATATTTTTCCCTGTTTTTTTTATAGCAGTCTTTTCACTTTCTGAATATATAATGTTACAGCAGTGAGCAGGTTTTGCACTTTCAACCTGTCAGCAGAGAGTGTGTGTGTGTGTGTGTGTGTGTGTGTAGAGCTCATAATTAAAGCATAAGTCTCAGGTCCGTTTTTGCAAGAAACTCCTTGAATACCTGGAAAAATCAGTAAAAACCTGAACACCTCAGGCAGTCATCTTGAATTAGATTCTACATTTGCATCTACTGTAACCCAATTGCTTTACCTGTATTATACTGTCTCCTGCCACGCCACCGCGGCGAGCACCACAGGCTGTTTGGCCCACTGTTGCAGCAGCATGCTCTTGTAAACAAATTGAATTTATGTAACCTTGCTGATGGGTAGGAACTGCGGAGGCCAGACCGGCCGGTGAGCGCGGTGTCCCCGATGTTTCGAGCCCAGTGGAAACATAGTTATTACAGCCAGAAAGAGTGAACTCACTGCCTACAGTGGCAGCCAGCTTGTTTTGCTATATGGATGATGAAGTTGATGTATGGGTCCCTTGTATGCGCAGAACAGCCACAGTGTTTCTGCCAAGTGATGAATAGCATCAATACTGTAGGCTATTGGAAAAGACCGGGGCACACAAGATCTCATCTCGGCTCCTCTTTTCCATTTTCCATTTTTGGCAGATCTCAAATAAATTGTATTGTTTTCTTTTTTGTTTTGTCCTCGCCTTCCTTCCTCCCTCGATCCTCCAGACCCCCGCCGTACACCCCGCTCCTTTTGTGCAACTTTTAATGAGCTAAAAGGTATGCAAGAGTGCACAGGAAAGACTTGACAAAGCACTTTTGAAAGATTAAGGCTGACTAACGGCACAGCGGTGTCTGGTTGGCTTTGTCTCACCTCCCTTTTCTTTTCTCTGCATCCGTCCACCCGAGCAAGAGGCTGCGGGAATGAGCAGTGCAATAGAGGCGAGATTAGAATCGGATGTGAATTGGCCTGGAGATTGGTTTGTAGACTGAAAATGCATGAAAATGGAAGATGGAATAGAAGCAGGAAAAGACTGGGGGGACGCGTGAACAATGAGAGAAGGTCACAGTTAAAAGCCAGCGTGAGATGATAGTGGTGGTGGGTTGGCGGATGAGAATGATTGAGTAGAAGAATTTGCTCTCATCTTTGCATGGAAAGTACATAATAGCTCTAGATTTTATTCTCACTATTTAGTCTTATAATGTCATCTTTTCTGAGTGTCCAGCAGCTGCTTTCAAAGCCAACTGTCAGTCTGTTTTAGGTGGCCAGTGAGCATTCGGGGTGTTGTGTGGCTTTCATCCCACATTTCATGTCATTAGTCACCTCTAAGTGAATTTAATGAGAAATTACCTGTTATAGCAGCCAAAGCAGGTTTCGTGCCACTGAAGAAGCGGCACATTAATCCTTCCTAATGACTTATGATAATCATCTGAGCCTGAAACCTGTGGTCTACTCATGGGTGTCTAGGGCAGCTTACCCATAACGTTCATATTGATAGATGATGATCTGAGGTTTAAGATTTTTTCCCCCCCCTCTCTCTGTAAGCTTGCAGCATCCAAAAATCATAAGCTGTTTTACAGTACTTGTTGTTGCCTGCACTCCATTTTCCAGTCTTTGGAATCAAATTATTTCCAAGCAGAGGGCTCCATCGATTGATTGTTGCAGTAGGTGTCAGACAGACGGCTTCCATAAAACTTTCATGTGGTCTGCTTTCCTCTTTGCCTCAACAGGAGTCGGTGTTAGTTCTCACAAAGGGACACTATTGATTCTTGCATTTATTTTCATCTGTGCTTTCCTCTCTTTTCTCCCTCGCAGTGGCAAACATTTTGTGGCGAGAAGAAGGTACGTCTAGACTGCTTCTCCTACACTGTAGCATTCATTAAGCGGAGTTAATTGAATTCCTGTAATAGGGTTACTGAACTGTGATGAGGAGGATTAAATGATTTGATTCTTCCACAGTTGATAACAATGTCGTAGGCTTATTTCCATTCCAAACGTTCACACTGTGCAGCCTCGTAACGGTGCTGTCGTTGCTCTGTCGCAGGTCTCGGTATTGGCAACATGTTCTATGTGTTCTATGAAGACGGGATCAAAGTCATTCAGCCTGTTGCATGTGAGATACAACGGCACATTAAACCCAGTGAGAAGCTGCTGGCTTTGCAGGTGAGTGCTCAGACAAATTAAAATTCAGCGACTACTGTCATGATTTTTTTAATATATATAGTCATTAAAAAATGTATGTAAAGCACAGTAGTGTTAGCGTGGCCAGAAGGGGGCAGTAATGCACCCAGAAATTGTTCGTAAACGACCAATAAATCGCAATTCAAGCATTAAAAAACATTAAAGCTGGCACATCAGAAGTCTGCCACACCTGTACGCAGCCATCTGGAGTGTGCTGTTGGAACAGATCATGATATTTCCAAAGTAATGAAGTACAATGTAATATTTGAGGAGTAATTATGTTTTATAAATATCTTGTTGCTGACAAAGCCCAGGAAAAGACGTGAACCAACAATGGATTTCAGGTTCGAAGTGTTGTTTGTGTCTCCAGATTCCTCTGAGCCTCCAGAGCTCTTAAACATTCCAGTGGACCACATTATGGAGTCTGTGCTGACAGATGCCTGACATGCAGCATAAAGGAGAATATTTAAAGGGGCACTTTGCTTTTCCTTTGTATGAGTGTCAGAGCTCTGCAGTTGATTGCACCTATACTTCAAGTATAATAATTTCGAGACATTATTTAATCTAAATGCATGTCTCTCCAGACAATTACTAGTGTGCGAAACACATTTGCAAATGACTGTTATAAATTTGTGCCTGACAGGAACTCAAAGCTGTTAAATGTTTATTTTTATATTGGAAAGCCTTGTGAAGAACCAGATATTGTAATAAAGTGGATGCAGAAAAGAGTTCGTAGATCAAAAAAATGAACTTTTTAAAAATATTTTTTTACTCAGATGGGTTTTACAGTGGACTCCTGTGGACAAAGAGGTGTTTGTTAATCTCTCTGAAAAAGCATGTAGTGTGTTATCCACTATAACAGGCGCCCTGTTGTCTGAGTGATGCTACTGTGAGTAATCAGTGAGATTCATCTGAGATTCAAAGGCAGCTAAGCTGGTGAAGGTTCAATGCCTTGCTATACTTTTATGCCCCCCAAACCACCGGTGCTTGCAAATATGATTTAAACATTGATCTGTATTTCCTCACACACCTGCATGATAAATGATGTTGTCATCTTACTGTGTCAGTGACAGATCCCAAAGGAAATGTGGCAAAGTCCTCCCTTTCTGCTAATTTTCAAATTAATGGACCTAAAACGTTCCGTTGCGGATTCGTAGATTTTCACAGAAACCTCAGAGAGATCAAGATCAGACTAGGGATGGGTGGAAAAATCCATCCCCTCCCATCCCATCTCAGTGCTTATCCGACGAGAGTGGTGGGGGCGAGGCTAACATGGGCAATTTAGGATTACCTATTAATCTAAGATGTCTTCATGACAGGACGCTGAAGACCCACGCAGGCATAAGAAGAGGTGTTGGGAATGATAAGATAGTCACATTATGATAAGTATTACAAATACTTCTTGAAGTATTGTTTCCAATCAAAAAGTGGGGTGAAGAGTAGAGCACGTGATTGACAGGCAGCTTGATGCAGCACCTACAGTGACGTGGAAGCAGTGTTGATCTGCTGTTGTGCAGAGAGCTGAGTGTGAAGGCGAGGCTTCGATTTATTGGTCAGTCCATGCTCCTCGCCTCATTTATGTCTGCGAGCTGTAGTGACAGAAAAAAAGCAGGTGGTAGATTCAAGAAATGAGCTTCTTTTTAAAGGGTGTCTGGACTTAACAGATAGGGTGAGGTGCTCGGTCATTCCTGAGGGGCTCGGAGTAAAGCTGCTGCTCCTCTGAAAAGGGCATCTGACTAAGATGGCTTCTGGGTGCGGCGTTTTGGGGATATCGCCGGAGGACACACCGAAGAAAGCTGGGGAGATATGTGTCTCGTTTGGCCTGGGACTGCCTCGGTTTCCCCCCAGAAGAACTAGAAGTGGTGGCTGTTCTCGGCATCTCTGTTTGTGCTGCTGCCCCGTGACCCGAATCCTGATAAGTGGTAGGAAAGGGACAGATGGATGGATGGATAGTTGAGGAAAACAATGCCCGCTGGACATGTAGGGCCGCCCATTGGGTCACTGTGTTAATTCACTGACATAGCTCATGCAGTCAGAGTGAGTTTCACCTGGCAGTGGACTGTTTACACCCGGCCTCCCCCACTGAGACGCCACTTATCACTGAAGCTTTCAAGCAGCAAAGCATTCAAAGCACCCAGCTGATAGATACCGGTTAGATTTACACGTGTTCTCCAACAGCAGCTTTCCTCTGAGCCGCCTTTCATCCAGGAGCCCCGCTCTGATTGGACGGCTACATACATAAAGCAACGCCGTGAATGTACAACAATCAGCCAAGCGTTCCTCTGAGAGGTGTTTGTATTAGGATATCAATCACCGCAGCACTCCACTCTTGTCTTGGCGGATTGCGGTGTGAGCACGAGGCTGTTTCCCAGCACAGCGCTCACGTTTTCTCCATCACAGAGGATTGATTGCTTATGGTAATCACGCAGCCAATCCATTATCCAAATCCACCATATAGAGTGCTCGATTGCGATACGTGCCATATTGAAGAAAACACAATGATGTCCAGTTGTGTTTCAGAAATTATTTTTATTTGGCTTTCCTGTCAAACAAAGGACAGACAGAGATGTTCTATTAGCCTCTTATTATCTGTTTACCTTAAACAACAATAATAATGGTTTTGAAATGCGAGTGAAGCTTGATGATGAAGGTAGCTTGAAGTGTTGTTCCTCTCAGAGCGTGTGTGTGTGTGTGTGTGTGTGTACCCTGGCTGGGATTCAAACCCCTGTTATGTTGCCACTACACCATCTATCTCTATATACATTACATATATTCAATTCTATTCAATTCAATGTTATTTATACAGCGCCAAATCACAACAGTCGCCTCAAGGCGCTTTTTATTATAAGGTAAAGACCCTACAATAATTACAGATTAAACCCAACAGTCAAAACGACCCCCTATGAGCAGCACTTGGCGACAGTGGAAAGGAAAAACCTTTTAACAGGA
>VOQJ01011855.1:0-13335 GCA_015052665.1 Apistogramma diplotaenia | reverse complement strand
CTCCATAGCAATTATCAGAAAAATCTCAAGGTGTCATGCCCTTGCATAAAAACAAATGAATAGACACAGAAGCAGGCAGCTAAAGACCAAAAAAAAAAAGAGAAAAATGGTATCAGAGACTTATGTGTGGTATTTTTAGAAAAGTTATCTCATGTCTTGGAATTCTACTCAGCCAGAAGCAAATTAATGAACTCCATAAATAGTTTCTTGCTCAAGCGATGCAAAAATCCATTCATACATTCAGTATCAGACACTAGTCCTCACTGACATTGCAGTGCTAATGCAGACAGGAGAACTCCTCCTCTTCTACTATGCAAGCACCACAAGCTGAGAGCAACAACAGAAGCAGCTCTCCTTTCCTCCCTGCCTCTGTCCCCGTGTCCCTCCCTCGTATGTGTTCTCTCGCGCTCTCACACACACACACTCAAACATTTGCCTCCTCCGTTTTGTTTGACGATCATTTCCTTCCTTCCATCCTAAAGCTACAAAAACCTTTTCTTTTTTGCTCGAGCTTTTTCTTTGACCTCTAACTATCCCTTTCTATCCTGCCAATTTAGAACGCAGATAATAGAGTGAAAAAAGAAAAAAAAATCTCCCCTTCTGTCTCTCAACTGCTTTTGTCAGAGACAAAGAACACAATGTTATCAACCACTTTAAATATCATCAGTGCAGATAATCTCCTGATTGCTTTCATCACACTGTTTCAGGGGCACTTTTTAAAAGAGACAAAGAAATGAAAGTGATACGACACTGTGATTGTATCATTCTCTAAAAATATCCAATTTGTGAGCTGTCACTCTAGACTAGAAGATAATCATTGTAACCATTCATCTGTGTGTGTGTGGGGGGGGGGGGTATTTAACTGTTCAGGCAGTTATTTCTGGTGCTGAATGTGACAGGTAGAATTATAGAAGCCATATGGTCCTTTCACATTTGTATTTCCATGGTATGGCAGAGTTTTATGTTGAAGTTAAGACTGTTGTCAAGGCTACCGCACGCAGAATATGAGCCCACGCTGAATGCATTATTTTCTTGTTCTTTCTTGTTTTTAAAATCTTCACCACATCCTATACTTTATGCACGGCCCCATGTGCTGCACTCCAAATTTAATTTGACTCATTGTGAAGAAGACCGTGTAGGTGGTGTCTCATTTAAGGATCAGACAGAAGTTTGAAGTGGAAATGCGTAATATGATGTCCTGTGTCTAAAGAACGAGGGGCTATAGAGTCAGCCTCGGCTATTACAGTAGCAGCCAAAGTGCTCACCGAAAGAAACAGAGCAGAGAAAGAGAAAATTATGATTATGGAAAATGAGACAGGAAGTGACAGAATGAGAAGACAGAGAGGCTGTGCAGCTGGCATCAACCCAGCAAATTCATTTTCTGAGGCCACAAATCAGTCAGTGTTATGTGAGTCAAGATCCATAACTTGTGTTTGCAGTGGAATAGCAGCAAGTGCTTGCAGTACTGGAGCACGATCAAAGTGGATTGTGTTGCAAAGGAATGCACCCACTGAAGCGGACCTGAAAAGCATTTGGCTTTTAATTTACTTAAGTTCCTTCTGTAGCTTATTTAATGAACACTTGTGTTAGAAGCATTAAATACAGCTGTACTCTCCCAAAAGTGCAGCAACTGACCTGCATGGTGCAGACCAGTTCAGTCATGCATAAATGGCAACTATCCCTGCAGGGCATGTTGTGTACAAAAAATACCTAGTTTAACCTTATCTTGTTAGTGTAGATTCAGTAACACTGGCTTCCCCTATTTTAATGAAAAATTGTTGCCTTTGTTCTGACACTTTTAAATGCTGGTGAATATTTTTAATTGCAAATCACAATATTCAGACTGTTAGCAGCCACATCCCAGTGCAACCAAAATGCATAGTGAACGCATGCCAGTTTTCTTTATTTTTATTCGCAGGGTGTCCTTATAGGAAAAATCTCTATATAGATTTGTTTTTTTGTTCAGCAGCCATAAAGCTGGGTACAGTAATGAGCCAGGTGATATTTAGTGGGTGGCCCTTCTGACTAAAACAAAGTGACAGCTGCATGCTAGGTTGTAATTTGTTTCTTAAAAAACCCCAGTTCAGTGTCCGAGCTCATTACATGTGAGAACGTGTTGCAAGCAGTATTTCAGTGGTAAGTAAACAGCAGTTTCAAGCACACATCATCTCACACATGCAGGGCTGATGCAAGACAACATCATGCTGTAACTCTGCTACACTGTATCTGACACAGGGCAGCTATAATTTTAATTTTTTCTTTTTGCAGCAATTGTTGCTCATCGAAGATGGTAAGGTGTAGGAGTGGTTAGCAGGTTTTTTTTGAGCATATTCATATATTTGCATACATTTACAGGCATTGGCCACTTGCTAGTATCGGGTTGAACCCCTTTTGTCTTCATTAATGTGTTAATTCTTCGTGACACAGATTCACCAAGGTGCTGGAAATTGTTCTCAGAGATTTTGATCCATATTGACATAATAGCATCACACAGTTGCTGCAGATTTGTCGGCTTATTCAGGGGGATGTAAATCTCCTGTTTCACCACATACCAAAGGTGCCTCATTGGATTGAAATCTGGTTATTGTGGAGGCCATCTGAGTGCAGGGAACTCATTAGGTGACAACTTCCTTCTGACCACAGTTCTTCTCTACTTTTTCATGCTCCTTCCTCCTGATATTGTTGTCTCCTGGGACTGACACATCTATCACAACTGCGGTCTTCTGCTCCTTATCACCCACTACTGTGTCTGATTGGTTGGCCAGCAGCTGCTTGTCTGTCTAGAATTTGAATTCCCACAGGAATTTAGCCCTGCTGTTCTCAACCACGTTTAGTGACATCTCTTGTCAGGACTTGGGGACTTCTTTTGTATATGCAGCACAGATGTTCCAGTATACTACTGTAACCAAGCCACACGGTTGTGCCTCTCAGCGTATGCAGCCCCAGCTTGCATCTTTACATGCTGTACTATGTGCTGGAAAGTTGCCAGGGCATTTTTGCATAGTCTGCAGCTAGGATCCTACCAGCTGTGGTAGACATCTTCCTCTATGGATCTGATGCTTAAGGCCTGTTCTCGTGCTGCTGTGATCAGAGCCTCTTTACTGTCTTTACAGCCAGCCTTTATTGGCCACTGGTAGGATTTATTGATGTCATCCTCATTTTCTGTCTGTCAATGGTACATCCCATGCAGGGGCGTGGTCATCTATGATTGTTCCTCTTCCTGTTCTTCATCACTGTCTGTATTCAGCTGCCTGCGGAGTTTTTGGAGCAGCTAACTTTCGGGAACCGTCTTCCTGATATATTTGCACAAGATCCATGTTTCATCCTGGATTTTAGCTCTGACCCTCACTAACCCTTGCTTTCCCTCTTTCCATTGTTCATAGAGTCTCGAGGTGCTGCACTTCAGACCTCTGTGCAGTGTGAGGAATTTTCTTTTTTTTTTTTGACATCTGTGACATCTATTTCCTCCTGGCGCCCATCTACTATTCCAGATAGGTATCTGGTGACTGGTAGCATTCATATGGCTTCTCAGCACCTGGCTTACCTTCTGGAGGTATTTGACTGTGGCTGACCTGTGTCCTTCTTTATTATGGTTCCCATTGGTTTGTTGGAAACCCAGGTACGTACCTTCCTGCTCTTTGCAATCATTCAGCCATACTTTCCGAGTCCGAATGACATCCCACTATCCTCATAGTTGATCCTGGTTAGGTGGATCAGTGAGTCAATGTCTCACTCACTCCTGGCATCAAGATGTATGCCATTGATGCCATCCATTCACTCCACTGCTGAATCTATATCCGTATCCACTCTTATTGATGAGCTGGCTCATGGGTTGAGACCTGTGCTGAACAGCAGCAAGGACAATGCATCATCTTGGTATATGCTGTGCTTGATGGTGACTTGTATGATTGCCTTGAGTTGGCATCCAGGCTTGTCTTTCACAGTCCCCACTAGTTCCTGATGAGTGTTGCATGCTATTAGCCTTGTATGTTGCCAAGCACTTCACTACACATGTATGGGTCATTGAGTCTTAGGCTTTTTGTAGTCAATCCAGTGCTTTTAGTCAAACAAGTCCTGGTATACTTCTCCACTAACGAGGAGTTGGTGCTTTGACCCTGTATATAAGGCACCAACTAGACTGGTATATACATTTTTTTCTGTTTTAGTTGAAGCTATTTCTATATAGAGACAGCTGCAAGGCATCCCAGAAGACTCTCATACTTGGAGCTGTATTTGATTGTGTGTCTTCTGTTCATGTCTCTGGAGTGTTTGCATCAACTCAAGCATTATACTTTCCACAGTGTGTGCCACTTCACCTGATTCAAACATGATTCACATATGAGGCCAGGAGAGCTTCTATTACCATATTTATTACCTGTGTTATTGGAAACCACACATGCAGCTCTGAACTTTCCCCCTCATCTGCAAGCAGGCCTTCCCAGGTGAGTAGTGGGTACACCTGCTTCTTTCTCCAGCTATTGTTAGTTTCATATGGAACTACTCCCATCATGATCTGTCCTATTCCAGCTATGACTAGGAGTGCTCATGGGAGGGACTCCATCAAGACAAATTAGAAAGACCATGAATAAACTTGTCTCTAAGGAAGCAGGTGTAAAATTGAGATGGACATTAGCGTGGCACTTCTGAAGCCTTAAACTGAAGTTATTTGATTTCCCCCAAATAGTTGGCTTGGGTAAAATGTGGAATCTAACGGCTATGCTTTCATCACAGAGAAGACGTGGTGATCTATATTGCTTCTTTTTTTTCCCAAACTTTGATGATAAATGAAAGCTGCGCCCAGCTGAAAAGGTCAAGACAGAGATGGAGACTTGTGCGCTCAGCTAGAAAAGAGATGAGCCATAACAGTGATAACCAGAAATTAACTTTTTTTAACCTCACAGGTGCTGCTCTGTTGTTGATCATGTGCTGTTGTAACAAACATGTTTGATATGGGCTCTCAGATAATGTCAGTCATTCAAACTGTTTGCAGATGTCATCGTAAAAGCACAAAAACTGAAAATGTCGATTTTTGTTAACACATCTTTTAACTTCCATTCCTCATTTTTTGTGATGCTAAAATTCTTCTCAATGGACAGCAGTACATATTTAATATAAGCACACTTGTGTGCTAAAGGGCAAACTTATTCAAGTGCTTCTTGTGGTAGCTGAAGTCAAGAAATCAAAAAAGAACCAAACACCAGTTTGGATAGCTAATAAATGGATAGATCAATTGATTGATTGTGTGTAAATCCTCTCTTGCAGATGCTCCTAAATCCCAACTTCATGAAGACCGGCTTCACACTGTGAATGCTAAGTAGCCGATACAGCACACAAATCCACATTGGTCGATAAGGATATTATTGCTTTGTGTTGAATTTTTCATTTCTTGTCTTCCTTTCTTAGCAGTGCTTGTCAAAGAAATTATCTTGCATCACTGGTCACTGCATCAGTCATGCCTCAGCCTGTAGTTGCTCTGGAAAATTGCCTGGACTTTAGAATAGTTATCAGCTTGGGGCTCGGGATTGTTCGCAACCATTTTTTTTCCTCTTCAGAAAATGATTTTTTTTTTCAATTGAGGGGTTATTCAGGCGGCCCCTAAAGCAGACACACAACATAATCCTACATCATCTTTTTGTGTCTAGTTCAAAAAAAGAAAAATCGCACAGCTTATTTTATCCTTCGGCTCTGTGTGTCCCTTTTTTATTTATTTGTTTGACGGGCTCTGGAACAAGATTTTTCTTATCTTCATGTTGTAAAAATAAGTAGCTCAAAGCACAGCAAAAAATGTACGATATTGCAATGGCATAAACATCAGAGTCTATCCTTGAATGCTGAGCTGTGTCTTAATTAATTCATATAAAATATAAATATAATATTTCATGCCATTCAAATATTACCTTTGCTGAATCAAAACCTACAAATGTGCAAATCTAACTCCTGTTATTTGTTCTCGTATTTGCAAATCATTTCAGTTTATATGTGGTGCTTACTGTTTATATAATACCAGTCTAGATGGGGCCTTATTTTACCTTCAGTATTTTATTTATATGAATATTTCATTATTCATTTGGGGTCTTGTTTTAATAAATAATACATTACAAGTAAAATGATCACTAGGAAAATATCGATACCAAAGTTATCTTCAAGCTAATCACTTTGTAAGTCCTTTCACTGAACAGCTAAATGGACTCGTTCTCGTTTCTACTCTAGCTGAGCACTCAAAGCGCTTTATACAGCATGCTTGGATTTACCCATTCACACCAGCCCTTCCTTATAAAGCTAAGTGCTTACTATCTAACACACACACATCCATACTGATGGTTGTATCGGAGAGCAATTTGGTGTTCAGCATCTTGCCCATTTGGCCTGCAGACTGGAGCAGCTAGGAATCGAACCATCAACCTTCTAAGTAGTAGATGAGCTGCTCTACCTCCTGAGCCATTGACACCCCACAAAATATATTTTTAATTTAGAAAAAATTTACTTTAAATGAGAATTTTTATGCGGGATTGGTGCACCTTTATCAGATCACTTGGTCTAAAAGCATTTGGACACAGTGATTTTTTTTCTTTTGATAAAATTTTGCTCTTTACGCCACCATAATGGATTTTAAACCAAACATCAAGACATAAGTGAAGTACAGACTTTTAGCTTTAATTTACGGAATTTAAGTATTGCATTCAATTTTTAGGAATTACGGCCATTCACAAACCAACATAATTTTGGTGTAACTAATATTTTGACTATCTGGATGAAAATCGTCAGTGACAACTTGAAGCGCATCACCATAGAGATCTTCCTTTGAGATGCTCAGCAGCCACCTTCAGTTGCTGCTTGTTTGAGGGTCTCTCTGTATTCAGTTTTGTGTATAGAGTATAGCCCTGTACACTTCAGAATTCATCCTGCCACTTCTATCAGGAGTTACAAGTTTCATTAAACACCAGTGGCCTGGTTCTACTGGAATCCATGCGTGTTCATGTCACAGCATTGCCTCTGTCATATTTGACAGATGATGTGGTATGCTTAGGCTCATAACGGCATCTTTTGATTGTAGACTTTGACAATGATGCACCTACTTCCTTGAAAGTGTTCTTCACTTGGTTTGAAGTCACAAAGAGTATTTTCTTGATCAAACCATATTAACCTGCATTTATCCACTTTAGCTGTTTTCTCTTCCAGGCCTAGTGTTCCTGAGTTTGCCAGTACTTTCCTTCTTTTTACGAATGTATAGGATTGTTAATTCGGCCATTACTCAGGTTTGGGGGTTTTTTTCAGCCTTTTTCATTTGCATCAACACTTTAGTCTGGACTTTAGTCACATCTTGATTGCTAGATTTAAAATCCATAGTAGTAGCAAAACTACAAAAAAAGTGTGTCATTATCCAAAAAAACTCTTAACATCTGATTTACTTCTGTTTTATAAATTTTTTTTAAAAAAAAGAAGGTATTTTGGGCCTCAGCTAAGTGATAAATGCTTCTGACACAACTAATTCTTTTAAAAAAAATCAACCACACATTTGACCTTGTAGGGTCTGCTAGTGAAAGAATGTAAGTGGATAGAGATTCACCTTTCAGTCGTTTAACAGAGAAATGGAGTCCTCGACATCCCCACAGAAACCTTTGCCTTTTAACACACACACAAGTAGTGTTGTCAGTTTGCCTGGTTTCCCTTCAATACTGGAGATAACACAAGAGAACCATGTTTTAATTTCTGTCTGGTGCAGATTTAGATACTAGTATTTAGGTCATTTGCTTTCAGTGGTATGAATATGATATAAGGCCAAAGGTAATTCAGAAGTCCGCCCTGTGGTGTTACTTTTAAAGTGTTTATCAGCACCTTGGTCATTTTCTCTACTGGTGAATGGAGACATGTTAAAGATGGATGCCCCCACCCACACCTGACATACAGTATGATGCAAAGCATCTGCTGATTTATGCTGCCTCTTCCTGACCATACGGCTCACATCACTCACTCCCCAGTGACCAGGCTGAAGACCTCTTCATCAAAAAGAGGGCAGAGAGGGTAATACTTACGTTTGGTACTGGAGAAGGGTGGGAAAGGATGGAGGGACTTCTAAATCAGGCAAATCAAACAAACAGCACTTCACTTGCCTCCCTCTGCCTTCATTTATTCCTCAATCAAGCTAGCCTTGTTTATTTGCTAAACAAAAATGGGATTGTGAGCGCACTGTCCTGTGTCAATAAAGCTGAAGAGGCAAAGTGATCAATGACAAAGAAGGCATTCAATTTACGCTTAAACCTGAGGCTAATCAGCTAATTTGCTGACTTGTGACAAGGCCTCCTCAGATGCTCCGGTAATGAGCATAAAGGCTGTTTTATCATTCTGTGAGTAAAAAAGTCCGACTACACTGCCTCATTCGTATGAAGTAAGCTGCCAAAAAAATACGTCCTCGTTGGATATTGTTGTTACAAAGCACTGAGGAGGCCAACACAGAGGAGCTACAGTAATAGACTCCATAGATGTACTTTCGTAGATGAGTACATCATGAGTTTATAAGCCACTTGATTTACTTTTTATTCCAGGATGGGCTGTGATTATGGTGCAAAGCTCTCTGGTAGCACATGACACCTTGATTGTGATAGTGGGGTGTGCATTCATACCCTTACTGTGATGAAAATCCATGTCTAAATAGCTCATACCACCTTCTCGAATTAAAAATGTATTTGATTTTCTTCTTTTGGGTGATTTCTAGAGACAAACAGGATATGGCATTTTCCTGTAGCTGCTGGTGTGGAAAATGTTAGTGTTGGGGGACATAAATTCTAATACAGCTTCCAATGTCGTGGAAATTATATTCAAATATGATTGATCTGTTTATCCTGGACTGGAGCAGGCAACAAGTTTTGATTTATTTATTAATTTTTATTTTTTTACCTCAGTCATGCAAATTGAAATAAACATCATCACCTTTTCACTCTCACAAACGACCCCATCATGTGTGTTTTGTTTATTTAGTCATTTCTTCTCATTCCTCTCATTTACCTGCTCACTGCAGACTGAAAGATGTGCAACACTATAATAAAACTGCATATTATGTTGGGTTCTTTGATGCGGCTCTGTTCAGGCTCGCCTTTAATTAGAGCATGATAACATGTTGTTAGACTACATCCTTTCCTGCCTCATGTTTCCTGAGAAAAGCTCATAAATAAATTCAGACAGACCATCCATTTCTGAACTCACTGGGCTTTACAGTACAAGGAGACAAGTATTGGGCTCACAGGAATGTGGAACAGGAAGTGGTCTAAAACTGGGAAAAGCAGCTTCTGATTTATCGCACCGTATAAGCAATCTGCAGAAATGACCGGCTTCATGTAAAAGAGAGAAGTGAAAAAACGTATTTTATCCTGTACGTCAGTGAACTTGTTTGCCATATTAAAGGCACATGATGCTTATGCTAAAAAAGAAGAAAAACAAAAAATAATCTCATCATCCTTCTCCTTAACACGTCACGACTGGATGTCATGATCTGTTATACGTTTAAAGAGTGTCTACAATAACAGCTGAAGACTATGTTTATTTTATGGGCTCAAGACGACAACTTGCTCCTGTGGCCTGGTTGCATGGTGCAGGAGGGAAAGAGCTTTACTGAACCATAAACAAACATCCAATTGGGATCAATAAGCCGCGTGGCCAATGTCGCCTTGAGATGTTCGCTGTAAATCTCAGAGGGGCCGCCCTCTCCCTCATTAAATTATAAAGGCTCCATGAGCCGTGAAACACTAACGGCAAAGCATCACATTGGTTGCTAAAAATAGGAAGGCCTAAACAAAAGAGTTTTTTTAATCCTCATCCATATTGTTACTCAAGAATGCTTTTAACCATCCACTTCTTTCCTTGCCTTAAGCCAAGAGAGAGACATGGCCAAAGCCTGACATCCCTGCAGTGCTTCGCGTGTGTTTGCACGGTATCGTCCTTGCGTCAACAAAACAGTAACACGTCCCTGTGATGTCACTATGGGGAAGATACTGCTGTTCTGGCGGATGGAAACACAGTCGGTGAAGTGCTCCATCTCTGACAGGCAGACTGAGGTGCATCTTGTTGCTCCAATTTAAATTTCAAATCCACTTAAAGTACATAAGTCAGGAGTGCTCCCAGCTAAAATGCAAGCCGTGTTGGGTCTGGAAGATATTTAAAAAATCATGGACATTCCACTTGGGAGGATTGCATCTTCATGTGCTGAAAGGAAAAAGGAGGCGGGAGAGTCCCAGCATAACATCATCATCACCTGAAAAAAGGGCACCCCCCCCCCCCACTACAGCAAATTATGTTTATTTTAAAACAATGGCTATCATACCCTCTGTTTAAGTCTTGTAATGAATCTCACAACTAGTCATATGTTTTCTGTGGAGTGAGATATTGCAGTGCTCTTGGTGATGTGAAACTAATCAGGGAGAAAGAGTAGTTTCCACACTGGTGACTTTTCAAGGCCCTGTGGTATAAATATCAACCATCTGTGAGGCCATCTGCATTGGGGTGCTATATCATGCACCAAGGCCAAACTACCAAACACAGACAGGTTGCTTTCCATGGCACAATTTACACTGTATGCAAGACAAAGTAACGTATTGCACATTCACCACTGTCAACAAAGGATAGGCCCTCATACTTCATGTTGTGCTGCCATCACCTTATACATAACTAAGCTGCTCATTTGAAATGATAGCATCAGTGCGGTTTAATGTTTTCCAGCTGCATACCCTACTCTGCCTCCAGATCTTATCTTTTTGTAGAAAACCTTGGTGGTTTTTGTTTGTTTTATTGGTTTTTGTTTGTTTTTGGGGTTTTTTTGTTTGGGGGGGGGTTTAAATAAAACTGTGACATTTCATATTCCATGGAACAGTCCAGAGAAACAACTGCAAACAAAGGTGAGACAAAGAGGAACTGGCAACACAACACTGTTGCCATCACACAAAAATGTCTTAGCAATCTCTCATAACATCTGGAGTCATGTGGTTTCTAGAGTCTCATCTGCTGTTTTCTGTGCATGTGTCTTCATTTTGCCTGTGTTGTGAAAGAGTGAGAAAGAAAATAGGAGAAGTATGTGTGTGTGCATGTGTCTACTTGTGCGCGTGAGACATTGTTTCAAGCAATCTAGTTATTGGAACGGAAAGGAAAGGAGGAAGGCTGGTGCTGAAGAGCAGGCCTCTTGAGGGAGGAGAGGGAGAGAAGAGAGGGGCCACAGGCGAGTGAAAATCCTTTTTTGTTATTTCTGTTGATTGTTGAGACACAGAAGAGGGGGATTAATTTGTCTCAAAGTCAGAGAGAAGCCATCAACAGACAGCAGCTTTTCTCATTCTCGTGTTTGTTCATGTAACTGGTGCCAGTTCAGGATGTGGGATGACAATTTTGCAAAAATGCACAAAATAATCAGATGACAAATTATAATATGGTACTGTAAGCAAAGACAAATATGCCCTACGGTTCAAGACGGATCTTTAAACATCCTTTAATCATTTCCACGCATCATCACAGCCTGGAAAAATATAGTCAGAAAACTTTCTCTTTTTTTATGTGCATTATTTCCCTTTTCCTATTGTAAAATTCTACCAAATTAGCCTGGGAAACCAAATCCTCAAAAGACACTTTAAGACAAGTCAATGTAAAATACTCCATATATTTCCATATATTCACCTTAAAATAACAAACATTTTGCACTGTTGACTGTATTGCATCAATATGATATAGATGTGTTACTGTTTTGTTGCCATCTTCCCACTTATTAGGCCCTCAAATACATGTAGAGTAGAAGAAAACAAGGGACATTCAGGTTTGAAAACACTGTACAGAGAAAACAAGCAAATTTTTGGGGGGAAAATGCTACATGTATTACAGCCCTATATTCTATTATGTTGATTTCACTGATTTAGAAACATAATATTGAGAAGGTCACTTTCTTTACAGACAAGCTTCCCTCCCCCTACTATTTTTAATTTTATATATATGCTTATCTTGACCATTGCGTCATTTGACACAAGACATGCATGATAGTTTCCACCACTGCAGCAGCTCATGGCAGATATGCTGCAATGGAAAACTAATATCAGTAAAGTGTGCAGCTTTTCAAGGCATTCAGTGTTATCTGAAGTGGAAGGATATGACCATCACAGAGTAATAAAACAACTCAGATAAAAGTGGATCAAAGATAGTAGTTACTATTTTACTTATGGTAATTACACAATAATAAGGTCCTGACGTTTTTCCTCTCTAATAAAGGCCTGTAAATGTTCCAACAAACTTAAGTTTTGTCTCCGTGTTTGTTCAGTAGAACTAGCACTCCAGTACCAACCGGTGAGTATTTTAATAGTACCTGAATAAACAACATAATGCTGTAATTTTACGTGCTAAAAACATTTTTTAAAAGGTAGGGGCAGAAAAAAATCAGTTTCTTTAAATGATAAGGTTTTGTCATCATAATTTGCTTGCTACCATGATTTTCACATAAGAAATGTAACCTGTGTACATGTGCAGCCAGTGAATCACAATGGCTCAACTTAATGTGCAGCTCTGTTTAGTAGGACTATGCATAGCTATTCATCAGATAACGCGATTTTCATTCAGTGACACTTAAACAGATTCACTCCGATTTGCTAGAGCTAACTATCGACACCCAGCCACCCAACAAGCTGAGCGTGTGTTGTCAGACGCTCAAGCATGTGTAAGAGAACTTCAGACTCTAGAGGTCTCCATCCTTCAGCATCCCCTCATCATTATCCACCTATTCGCCCTCTTCCTCCTCCTCTCTGGCATTTTGTGCCGCGGAGGAGGATAGTGGAAGATACTGCTGAGGAGGAGACAGAGGGGACTCTGAGACAACACGTCCCACGCCAGAGCCAGACAGCCAGGGAACTTTGATTTGACGCCAAGTAGCCTGCGATCAAAATTACAATGAAGAGAAGGAGCCACGTTTCTTGTTTTTCCGCTTCGTCTTTTTCTTCTCGGGAGGCTTAGATATGTCGAGCGTGTGCAACATATGATGTCCTTGGACTCATAAGCTCAATGAAGATTTATTTATCTCTCATTACGGTCCTCAATTCGCTGATGGTGCCGCTTCGTTGTGCCTGCGCTTAGGTCAGCCGAATGAATTTGAAGGCAGTCTGAGCGCATTGTTTCCAGCACCGTTACATATGGGATTTCGAGCCGTGATGTCTGCAATTTCTCGCTCTTTGTTTCTGGGTAAGTCACTTTCCATTTCTTTAAAAGACCAATTTGATTAAATTAAAAGCAGCGGGAGCGTGTTCGTCTGAAAAAAATGCTGGATGTGGACACCGGCGTCTTTAATTTCATTTAGAATCATTTTTGTTCTTTTTTGTCATA